>JAQBSW010008611.1:0-33177 GCA_029291075.1 Eudiplozoon nipponicum
TAAACGCCCCGGCTTCAAGTAAATGCCGTACGACGTTACAAACTCGGTTAAGGTGCTCTGAATAGAGATTAGTTACTGATATGGGGGCCCTTAAGAGGGCCTGGTAATGCGTTCGCTTGAAGTCTTCAGAGGTTGAAGATGTCCTATTGCCTTGGGTGGACTCTGGTTGAGTTGTCGCTCCCGTGGTTGAGCTGTACTCACGATGTGGATGGCCTCCTGCAGGTTCTGCACTTAATTGGCTCGTCTCTCCGGTATACCGCAACAAGATGAGTCACGGATGTAGTTAGTTGTTGGTGAAACCATCAAATCACCAGCGTAGGTATTGACAGCCGACAGAACGCACACGCGTGAAGCAGGTAGAATGCAAATGCCGCAACTGACTGGCATGGTAAATTACCGTGCTTAAATAGCATGCAATATGTCTACTTGCACACTATTGGTTAAACGTGGTTAAACAGCAATTTCGCTTTTTTCTCATTGGTGCAACGTAAATAAATTTGAATTTAATTTACGCAATATGTCGGCGATTGATTTGTGTCGTTACAACACTTTCCTCTCTGAACAAAAAGAAAGAATATTCCTCTCTGCGAGGCTAGATAAGAAATGCATGACAGAGTTCGAACCAAGTTAAGCAAAATATGATGAACCATAAGTGCTGGGCTTAAATATGCTTGTTGGTTGCTTCAACAATGATATGATGCCAGGTAACCACTAGGAATTGCTACACAAATTGTTAACTCTAGTGGTCGGTCAAACCACGTGAGGCAAAATAGAGCAGTGTAAGTTTTGGGAGCCGCAGCGTGAAGATTTCGAGGTAAATCGCCTCTGAATTTGCCAGGTTTAAGATAAAAACCTAAGCAGGTTGGATCGTTTTCAATGTGTTTGTATACGAGCAAAGGAGCTAGAGTGCTCGACGTAGTGGTCATGACATTTGTAGAGTGGTCTTTGTGCAATTGATAAAGTTGAGATATGCATTGAAAGTGGCCTGCACCATGATATGTAGCTGATCACTACTTAGTGTTGCTACACTAAAGCGTTAGCTCTAAGTAGCTGGTCATACCAAAATAGGCAGTGTAATGTCATGTGTGAGAAATACATTATAATGTAAAAATATATACATTAAAATCAAAAGTAACTGCATAAAAATATGTACACGAACATTGCCTCAGAGATGGCATAATACCAAAGAACTGTTCAAAAATGATACACAATTGTTAGCTAAGAACAGCTGGTTATGCCACGTGAGACAAATACTAAAAATAACGAAAGGTTAAAAAAAATTTTATAGTTAATGTTAATGTTTAAAAAAATTAATTACGCGTTATACAAAGCAGGTTATTGAGATTGTGGGCAGACAGAGCCTGAGACGTGTGTAGAAGGTTGAACGCTCTCAGGATCAGGTGGTTCGATAAACAGTTTCAACCTGTCTATGCTTATTGATGTCGGTGTAGCGCCTTGCATAATGATGAATTATTTTGGTTTTTTGAGCAAAATCGGGTAAGGACCGCGATACTTTGGTTGTAGTGGTGCAACAGCATTATTGTTGCGAACGAGTACTCTCTTGCAGCTATGGAGCTGTGGGTGAACGAAGACTGGACGAGGCGTGTGTCTCGGCTGCTGTTCGGACATGTTACCGAAATGAAGTGCAAGGCGGGTAGCTTCGTCTTGTGGGTCATCTTGTGCCGGTAGTAGATGTGGGAGCTGACTAGGTAGGCGAAGATCCTTGCTATACAAGAGTTGTGACGCAGACGTTTTAATGGATTCACGAGTACGGGAACGCATGGCAAGCAGAACTAAAGGTAGTGCATCGACCCAGTTGCCATTAATGGACGAGGATGCTAATGCTGCTTTGAGTTTTCTATGCATTCTCTCTACCATGCCATTAGCTTGGGGATGGTAAGCAGTCGTCTGGCGTAAGAGGCATCCCATGTACCGCAAGGTGGTTTTGAAACGATCAGATGAGAAGCAAGTGCCTCTGTCCGTGATGACCTCATTGGGAGCACCATAATTGGATATCCATGCAGAGATAAAACCGTAATAGTTACTTCGTCTGCAGAAATGGCGCCAAGAGGTAATGCCGCAGGCCACAGTGTAAATCTATCGATCATAGTGAGAAGGTAGCTGAAACCTTGAACCTTTGTCAGATGAACTATGTCGATGTGGACGATGGCTAGGCGAGAAGTAGACCGAAAATGTTGCAACTTAGAACGAGTGTGTCGTGTGATCTTGTTTTTCTGACAAATTGCACACTCTGAGACCCATCGTTTAACATTCTGCCTAAGTCTGTGACCCCAGAAACGATCTGTAAGAAGTCGGACAGTCGCTTGGCTTTCTGGGTGAGAAATTGAGTGAATTGAATCGAAAACTTTTCTCTGAAGGCTGGTCGGCAGAACTGGCTTGTTGGGCTGCGTACCCGTGAAGTAAACAATTGGTAAGCCTTCCCACAGACGGCATATGAACTTGGTTGGGTGACAGGCTATTGATCTTTGAATGTGAATGTCACCGCGTTGTTCAGTTCGCAGGAGAGTTAGCGTTAGTGCAGGTTCACTGAGTGCCACGGAGTTGACAGTGAATGGTGACGGCGAAGGTGGTTGTGGAGAGACGTCTGGCCTGGACAGGGCATCTGCAATGAAGTTCTGTTTGCCCTTGACGTGAAAGACGTCAAATTGCCATTCGCTTAGACGAGAAAGCTGTCTTTCCACTCTGGCAGGGTACTTGGCGATAGATGAAGTTGCGTTTCGAAGTGCGCTAACTAGTAGTGCATGATCTGTGAAAACAACAAATCTGCTACTACCAATGATGCTGATAAAATGGCGCACTGCGTCGTGGATGGCGAGAAGTTCTCGGCCGAAAGTGTCGTACCTCATTTCTACTGGTTAGAGAGTACGCGAGTAGAAACTGATAGGCTTCCGAACTCCGTCGATCTCTTGTTCCAAAGTGGCTCCAATAGCGAATTCAGAAATGGCTTTTCGAAATCTGGATGCGTTAGCATTGTAGCATTTGCTAACGAGTTGATGGCAAGTCGAAGTAATTCCTCGTCTTCGGATGACCAAGCAATGATGGAATTCTTGCTAATTCCTTTTCAGTTCCGCAGGTGCCTGCACAAAGGATAAAGTTGTTTTGAAAGGCCCGGAAGGAACTTGCGATATTAGTTTAGTACTCCCAGGATTTTCTGCAAATCGCTCAAAGTCCTTGATGACTTGATATTCTTGATTGAATTCGTCTTTGACGGCAACGGTTGAATACCTTGGGCCGTGATACCATGCCCTAAGAAGTCGACAGATGAAGTTGCAATCTGCGTCTTGTCACAGTTTATCTTGAGTCCGTGGTTGGATAATCGTGAAAGGACATTTCGTAGATGTTTCGCATGAGATTCTAGATCTGGACTGAATACCATAATGTCATCTAGATATGACATACAATAAACAGAGTCGTCGCGAAGTATGTTGTCTATGAATCTTTGAAATGTCTGAGTAGCACACTTGAGTCAAAAAGGCATGTAAAGATATTCAAAAAGGCCAAATGGAGTGATGACTGCAGTTTTCTCGATATCCTCTGGTGCTACCGGTATGTGATGGTATGCTTGTATGAGGTCAATCAATGAGAAGAAATTGCTGCCGTTGAGTTTTTCAAGTAAAGTGTTGATATTTGGAATGGGATATGCATCAGATTTTGTCACTGAATTTAGCTTACGGTAGTCTCCACAGGCTCTGTACGATCCGTTTGATTTTGAGACCAAGTGCAATGGTGACGCCCATGAACTTTTCGATGGTCTGATGATTCCCTCTTCCAAAAGCCTTGAGAATTCTTCTTGGGCAGCTTAGCAGGAGCCAGTGGTCGCTTCTTGAGTGCAATAGGTTGTCCTTCTGTGACGATATGATGCATCGTGTTGGAGACTCGTAGCTCTGACTTGTTAAGATCGAAAAGCGATTTGTATTTTCGAAGAGCTGCTGATATCTCTACTGAATGATGCACTGGGGTTGGCTGAATGACCTGTAACTCCAAACGCTCGGAGGCAAGTGCCCAAAAGCTTTGTTCAAGTCCGGTGGAAGGGTCGATGATCTTTTGATTGGCAAGATCAACAATGAGCCGAAATTTTAGAAGGAAATCAAGGCCTATTATATTATGTGAGACCTTGGCAATGATGAAGTTGTGGGAAAATTCACGTCGTAGACCTATGTTGAGTGTGCGGTATTGGCAGCCATAAGTTGGTATGGGCTCGCCTGTAGCTTTTGCGAGAAGAACGCCTTGCGACATCTCGGCCATTGAATCACCTTTGAGAACTGAGACTGCCGCACCTGTGTCTACTCTTCGCCAGTTTTGAAATCAAGAAGGTGCAGAAGTTCGTTTGGCAGTTTGGCCGGGTCATGCAAACAAGTAGGCTGGTGATTGCGACCGGCATTGTCTGTTTGGTTCTTTATGTGAAAAATTCGGCGTGGACGAAAAGAGTCGACAGGGATGTCGGATTGTAGTTGGCTTCTTCCCTGTAGCGCCGTTGATGCCGTTGATGTGCAGAAAGTACGGTCTTCTACTTCCTGCGCCAGACGTTTCCCGATACTGATGCACCCTTGTGCCTGCGGTCTGTTGTCCTTTCCGTCAGCTGTGGAAATTGACACTCATTCGGAAATTCTTCGGAACGACAAAGACAAACTTGGCAAGCATAAAAAACTTCTGGTGGTTATAACACCAGTTCTTTGGAGCATATTTATTAAAGGATTGCGGAGATCTCGATCGCCGCCTACCATTATAATTTGACTTGGAAACGAATTTTGGTCGAGAATTCACTTGATTTATCTCAGATTTGGTAATGGCCAATCCTTCTAGAACTTTGGCCATGTTCGCCACTGTTCTATCTAAGGAGGAGATTCTATCATCTTGCGGGGGTGAAGAAAAGGATGATGGATTCACTTTGGGTTCCAAAACCCTATATTCTAACTCACATATCTCAGATAAGTCATCTATAGAGAGAGTGTTGGGGAGCTGTCTGGCAAAGAGTTTTAATGTTTTGGGAAGATTGTTAATAAAAACAACCTTAGCCTCATGGTCAGAAATGTTGGTTTTATACCAACGTTTCCGTAAATCCCCCAGTATTTCGATGGGGCCAAGATTTGGCATATCTAACTGCGCATATTTGTTTATTATATGCTCAGTTTCCATGGGTCCAAGCAAGAATTCTACCTCGTTTTGTAGGCCCAAAATGGGATTATGTAATTTCCTAATGGCCTCTCGCTGCAATTCAGAAGGTAGTTTAGCAAAAACCTTCGACAGTTTTTGATGACTGTCATAATCAGGAAGCGGGGAGAAAGCGGAGTCTACGCGCATAAAAAATAGCTCACTATCTCCATCCCAAACAGGAACATCAATATCCAAAATTGGACCTGACATTTTAACAATCTTACGGGATCTTAAATGCATAAATTTATAAACAATATGAAAATGTATAAATAAACTTTAACGAAACGCTTACCCACAAACAGCTTCCACAGTTGAGTGAGCGTAGAACAAAAAAGTCACTGTTTCCAAAAATCCGAAATTGAGTTTGTCGAGTACGTACGGTGCCGTTTCGTACGTAGGAAAGTTAAACAGAGGCCCCGTTGGCCTTTGATGACAATGTATTATAATTATCCCCACAAATCCACGAATATATACGCAACAGATTTCCCAGAAAAACACGATCAGGGTAAAGAAAACACAAATGTCAATCTATTTATCCCAAATAGATGAAAAAGGAAATCAATTTTATTTATACCAAAAAAATCAGAACAATAATCAATATCCTGGCGCGGTCGCCAATTTTGTAAACGCCCCGGCTTCAAGTAAATGCCATACGACGTTACAAACTCGGTTAAGGTGCTCTGAATAGAGATTAGTTACTGATATGGGGGCCCTTAAGAGGGCCTGGTAATGCGTTCGCTTGAAGTCTTCAGAGGTTGAAGATGTCCTAGAGCCTTGGGTGGACTCTGGTTGAGTTTTCGCTCCCGTGGTTGAGCTGTAATGGATGGTGTCCTGCAGGTCCTGCACTCTATTGGCTCGTCTCTCCGGTATCCCGCAACAAGATGAGTCACGGATGTATTTAGTTGTTGGCGAAACTATCAAATCACCAGCGTAGGTATTGACAGCCGACAGAGCGCACACGTATTGACAGCCGACAGAACGCACATGTGTGAAGCAGGTAGAAGGCAAATGCCACAACTGACTTGCATGGTAAATTACCGTGCTTAAATAGCATGCAATATGTCTACATGCACACTATTGGTTAAACGTGGTTAAACGGCAATTTCGATTTTTTCTCATTGGTGCAACGTAAATAAATTTGAATTTAATTTACGCAATATGTTGGCGATTGATTTGTGTCGTTACAAACACCCCGGCTTCAAGTCAATGACATACGACGTCACAAAGTCAGTTAGGAGCCAAGATGGCAGAGATAAGTACTGTTGGGGACGCCCTTATTAGGGCCGCTTTTGCGATCCCCTGAAAATGCCGAGTGTTGAGGCCCCTAACCTATTCGTGTCTGTAAGCCCCATAGATGCCAGATCGCTGGAAGTCCTAAAATTCACAGTAGAGTCTGATATGCTTATATTATTGCTTGTGTCATTTAAATTCAAGTCCGCTATGTCCTGCACTACCTTACATGTGTCCTCATACTTAATATCAGTATCCATGATCAAATGTTATAATATTTAAATTGACACTTACTTATGGCAGTTGGAAGGTGAGAGTTGGAAAGCTATAGTTACAGCAATAATCTCTTTTGATGTGTAAGTGACCCCAAATGAAACAATTATACCTGTTACAAGGCTCCTCCTCAGTGTTATATTATATCAGAACACAAGGCAAGTGATGGAAGATTATATTGTAAAATGTTGTAATCGTTTATAATGGAAAGAAATGTTAAAATGCAGCAGACCAAAATTTCAAAACCAGACAGGAAGCGAGATACTCAAAAACTGAAAATAGCGCACAATTTTAAAAATCAAGTATTAAAACAAAGATTGTTCTGGAAAATAAAAAGAAAAAATTCTTTTTAAATAAACTTGTTACAATCAGCTATGGTGGTTTAAATTTATCATTCAAGGTCATTTTATATAAGGCGGAGGATTTAACATCCTCCACACCAGAAAGTTAGTTAGTGTAGCGGAGTCTAGAAATACTCCTAGGTACTTGAGACCAGTTCTCGTTGACTGGCTGTTGTTGTTTCTGTTTTGGCGTTGACATCAATGTCGAGAGACTGTGAAGACTGAGTAATGCCTCGTAGAAGATCTGCGGTAACGGGCACACCTGAAGATCCAATAAGTAGATCTTGCTCCGTGTCACTAATTTTGCAGTAATACGATTGGCGTGACTTAATTTGAAACTGTGAAGCAAGTGCAAAAACCAGCGTCGGTAAAAAGCAGTATGACAGGAGACAGCATGCACACGTAGCGTACACCAGATGGCAAACGTTATAACTGACTGGCATGGTAAATTCACCGTGCTTAAATAGCCTTTATTTGAAAGTTCGCACGCCATTGGTTAACGGTAAATTTCGCTGGTTTTAATTGGTACTGCGTAAATTAAATTTGAATTTTATTTAAGCAATATGTCGGCGAATTGTTCTTGAGCTGTTACATTGCACGTTAAATTTAAATTGAATTACAAAACGTTATACGGTAACACGCGGCTCCGCGTTACAACCCAACAATGTTCTATTTTGACATATATTTTGCTCTTTAAGGTCAAATAATCAAACTCTGTTCTTTCAAAATATTTCTCCTAACTGTGATTTTTTAAGCAATCTCTGTTAGTTTCAAGCAGTTTTAATTGAGATTTCTTGAACCGCAATTTTATTTGTAATTAATAGGGTTGTTTATTAAATATACACATCCGCGCGCAATACACATGGAACATGTGGTAGATTATAGTGTCACAGCGGATTTATTTCGATCAGTTGGATTATTCGCAGTTTATGCAAGGGATTTACTGTTCGCAATTAACTATGCCTATCCGAATTTCAGAGAACAATGGATTATTATGATTATATAAGTTAGAACCATAGCAAAACTAATTATTTGTGAATTTTTTCATTGAAGTTTTTACACGAAATTTATCCACTAATCTTCAGTGACAACTTTTAACAGTGACTATGTTCATATCATCATGAATTTTCAATCGGTTACATATATTCATTTCAATTCAGACATTTGTGAAAGAATAATTTCTTGTGTGTAAGATGTTCAACTTTGTAAACAACATTCATTTTGCTACCGTCTAGAGCACGGAAAATTTTGTTTAACTATGACTTGTGCATAAGAAATTCAACTTTGTGAACAATATTCTGTCTTTTTGCCGTCTAGAGTACGGACAATATAGTTTGACTGTGACTAGTGTTTAAGACATTCATTTGTGTTAAAATTTGATTTTCTTGCCGTCTAGACCACGGTCAATTTGAACTACTTATGAATTTATATGCGGTGTTATTTACAATACATTTGTGATCATTCGTATTAGTCTTCTCACATCACCCATCGAGGAAAATCCGGGGATTGATCATGTGCACGGATCTCCACAGCCGCTACCATGCCAATTTAGAGAGTAGTTAATCTCGCAAAAGTCCTCTACAATACAATAACACTAATAACGCTCGAGTATTGGAAGATGCAACATACATTTATTGGAATTCTATGTGTGCCAGTCACCACGGTGTTGTCGCAGATCTTCAAAGAGACAATCCTGAGGCTCCACACAGCCTCTCACATCTGATTTCAATGCCACAGCCAGTCAACCAGAGACGGTCTTAAGTTTCTAGGAGTACTTCTAGACATTGCTACACTACCTACAGTTTTCGCAATTTGCAGGAGAACGAAAGTCTGACCCTAATAAGAGCCTGTAAATATATGTATTTTCAGCCTTTACGGAACCTAAAATATTTGTAACGTCGTACGGCATTTACTTGAAGCAGTTTCACAAATTAGTGACCGCGCCTGGATACTGAGAACAGTACTGTTTTCTAGACTTGTTTTGATATAACAAAACGTTTTGCATAAATACAATCGACTGTGTTTATTTTCATTTAATTATTGTGGGAAAACAGAAAATCTATGTTAGCACAAACCACAATTTGTTTAGTAAGTATGTATTACGTTTTGCGAACCTAGTAACAAATTAGTTCAGTTGTGACCAGAAGGATAAACCAAAGGCAGCATGAACGGAAAGTATAATCTCATGCACATTCGTTTAGTGCTTACTGGCGACACATCAGTAGGAGCCGGTATTACGCCCTTTAACCACTATATATTTGGTAGAAGGATGTGGAATAATAGGACGGTACAATCTCCTAGACGAATGTGTAAACCTGTAATAGTGAAGCTAACATAATCTAAAGTCAACGACAATACGACCTCAATGCTAACTCACACTATATACTATATATACCGAGTTTGTAAAGGATACTAACACTATGGCTATTGTTTTAGTAACTGATACCTTTTCTGAAATCGATGAGTACCGAATACTAACACTATGGTTTCCGAGTCGGTACATGATACCAACCTGATGGATATAAATTTATACTAAAGTTCACCCAAATTGAGAATTACAACAATTTCCGAACACCTGTTACTCCAGTTAAACCATGCACTCTGGCCTTCATCGATATCAGTTATCACATTTCGCGGTAAGCATGACATCATTCAATTCAATATATTACAGTTAAGTACTGTTTGTTGCGAAGAACTAATATATATGCAAGTATGTATTAGGTTTTGCGAACCTAGTAACAAATTAGTTCAGTTGTGACCAGAAGGATAAACCAAAGGCAGCATGAACGGAAAGTATAATCTCCGGTACTCATTGATTTCAAAAAGGTATCAGTTACTAATACAATAGCCATAGTGTTAGTATCCTTTACAGACTCGGTATATATATTATATAGTGTGAGTTAGCATTGAAGTCGTATTGTCGTTGACTTCAGATTATGTTAGCTTCACTATTACATGTTTACACATTCGTCTAGGTGATTGTACCGTCCTATTATTCCACATTCTTCTACCGAATATATAGTGGTTAAAGGGCGTAATACCGGCTCCTACTGATGAGTCGCCAGTAAGCGCGAAACGAATGTGCATGAGATTATACTTTCCGTTCATGCTGCCTTTGGTTTATCCTTCTGGTCACAACTGAACTAATTTGTTACTAGGTTCGCAAAAACTAATACATACTTGCATATATATTAGTTCTTCGCAACAAACAGTATTTAACTGTAATATATTGAATTGAATGATGCCATGCTTACCGCGAAATGCGACAACTGATATCGATGAAGGACAGAGGCGTTTGATGGCGTGTTCGTTGCAGCAGCTCAATTTGGGTGAACAAATTCCGCCATCCATCGAGGTTGACTTATCTGTCCGACTCAGCCTGTGTTATCCGGTACTCGTTGATTTCGAAGGTATCGGTGCAACATGAGTGGTATCCTTTACGGGCATTATATGTTATGGGGTGAGGTTGGCAATCTTGTGTCGTTGACTTTAGATTATGGTAGCTTCGCAACCACGGACTACGTCGTATATGAAGTATTCGTCCTGTGTCCATTATATAGTGGTTAAGGGCGTAATACTCGGCACTACTGATGGTCGCCGTGGCACAGAGAGCAGATGATGCGTAGTTAAATGCTGCTGCTGGTTATCACTTCTGGTCTGGCTAATTTAATTCGTTACAGGTTCGCATCTTCTGTACGCATATATATTAGTTCTTCGCAACAAACAGTATTTAACTGTAATATATTGAATTGAATGATGTCAAGCTTACCGCGAAATGTGATAACTGATATCGATGAAGGCCAGAGTGTATGGTTCACCTGGAGTAACAGTTGTTCGGAAATTGTTGTAATTCTCAATTTGGGTGAACTTTAGTATAAATTTATATCCATCAGGTTGGTATCATGTACCGACTTGGAAACCATAGTGTTAGTATCCTGTACTCATCGATTTCAAAAAAAGGTATCAGTTACTAACACAATAGCCATAGTGTTAGTATCCTTTACAGACTCGGTATATATATTATATAGTGTGAGTTAGCATTGAAGTCGTATTGTCTTTGACTTTAGATTATGTTAGTTTCACTATTACAGGTTTACATATTCGTCTAGGAGATTGTACCGTCCTATTATTCCACATTCTTCTACCGAATATATAGTGGTTAAAGGGCGTAATAACGGCTCCTACTGATGAGTCGCCAGTAAGCACGAAACGAATGTGCATGAGATTATACTTTCCGTTCATGCTGCCTTTGGTTTATCCTCCTGGTCACAACTGAACTAATTTGTTACTAGGTTCGCAAAACCTAATACATATTTGCATATATATTAGTTCTTCGCAACAAACAGTATTTAACACAATTTGTTTACCCTGGTTGTGAATCTTTCTTAAGTCGAGGTCTTGTAGGCATTTTTTTGGGTAGCAAATTTTGTTTGAGGAAAGGTTTTCTCTCCCACGTACAAACTGTGCTAAACTGTAGAAAACTGGACAGCGATTTATGATCGCGTCATTTTTTGTGTCAAACTGGAATACTGCGGACACCAATTTTGATTTTATAAAAGCCAATTATATTTTTGACTGTTCCAAACTGGTAAACTGTGCACGCTAACTTTAGTTTTGTGAAATCAAATTATTTTATTTGACGGTTTCAAACTGATAAACAGTGCCCGCTAATTTGTGAATTTGTGAAAGAACAGATTTCATCAGTTTTCAACTGTGGAAGCAAATTTTGATTTAGTCAATTTCCTACGTGCGTCGAAGCTCATCCCGACAGTTTTCAACTGTGAAAGCATATTTTGAATTTCCAAATGAATGCCAATTTCCCCAGTTGACGGGAAAGGCCACAATAAACAGGCGCAGTGGAGCATCAGGTTCGGGAAAAATATGGGGCAGAAAGTAGAAGACTGTACTTTTTGCGTATCAGCGGCATCAACGGCGCCACTAGGAAGCAATCACTTACAATCTGGCATTCTAATTGACTCTTTTCGTCTACGCCGAATGTGCGACATAGGCAGCCAAACTGACAATGTCAGTCGAAATGACCAGCGTACTTGTTTGTATGACCCGACCAAAAAGCCCAACGTACTTCTGCATCTTCTTGATTTCAGAACTGGCGAATAATTCATCGTACACAAAGGTGCAGCTGTCTCAGTTCTCAAGGGTGATTCAATGGCCGAGATGTCTTTAGGCGTTTTACTCGCAACAGCTACAGGAAAGCCAATACCTACTTATGGCGCCGGTATCGCACACTGAACATAGGTTTATGGCGTGAATTTACACACAAATTCGTCGCCAAGGTCTCACACAATATAATAGGGCTTGACTTCCTTTTGAAATTTCGTCTCATTTTGGATCTTGCCAGTCAAAAGATCATCGACCCCTCAACCGGACTTGAGCAAATGTTTTGCACACTTTTAAATACTGTTTGTTGCGAAGAACTAATATATATGCAAGTATGTATTAGGTTTTGCGAAACTAGTAACAAATTAGTTCAGTTGTGACCAGAGGGATAAACCAAAGGCAGCATGAACGGAAAGTATAATCTCATGCACATTCGTTTCGTGCTTACTGGCGACTCATCAGTAGGAGCCGGTATTACGCCCTTTAACCACTATATATTTGGTTAAAGAATGTGGAATAATAGGACGGTACAATCTCCTAGACGAATGTGTAAACCTGCAATAGTGAAGCTAACATCATCTAAAGTCAACGACAATGTGACTTCAACGCTAACTCACACTATATAATATATATATATATATATATATATATATATATAGCGAGTCTGTAAAGGTCTAACTACTATAACTATTAATAATTAGTAACCGATCAACTTCTTTATTATTGGCAAGAAAGAGATTTTGTGAATTTGCTATTGCTATGATTTACCGAGGTCGGTGCGCAGTACCAACCTGATGGATATCAATTTATGCTATAATACAAGGTGAGGCCCCTACGAACACTGTTACTCAATGCCGCCTGGCCTGATCGATATCGAGTTATCACATTCGCAGTCGCTCTAATTCAATATATTGGTTGATTACTGTTTGTTGAGGCACTATATATGCAATTATGTATTAGGTCACAACTGAACTAATTTGTTTTTGGACACTTGTCTAAGCGTTTGGATTTACAGGTTATTCTGCCTACTCTTGTTCATCATTCATCAGAGATACCAGCATCTCTTTGAGAACACAAGTTGCTTTTCGATCTCAGCAAGTCAGAGCTACGAGTCTCCAACACGGTGCACCATATCCTCACAGAAGAACAACCTATTGCACTCAAGAAGTGACCATTTGCTCCCGCTAAACTGAAAGCTGCCCAAGGCTGTTGGAAAAGGGAATCCTCAGACCATCGAAAAGTTCATGGGCCTCACCACTGCATTTAGTCTCCTAATCAAACGGGTCGTACAGTTCCTGCGAAGATTACCAAAAGTTTAATTCAATGACAAAACCTGATGCATATCCTATCCCCAATATTAATACCTTACTTGAAAAACTCAACGGCAGCAATTTCTTCTCAGTGATTGACCTAAGACAAGCCTACCACAACATCCTGGTAGTGCCAGAAGATATTGAAAACACTGCGGTATTTTCAAAAATCTCTACATGCATTTTGGACATAAGTGTGCTACACAGAGATTTCAAAGTCGACGTCGCTTACTGTATGTCACATCTCGATGACATGATGGTATTCAGTCCAGACTTAGACTCTCATGATAAGCATTTACGAAATGTCGTCTCACAATTATCAAACCACGGACTCAAGATCAACTGTGACAAGATGCAGATTGCAACTACATCCGTAGACACTGTATCACGCCACATGGTACTCAACATTTGTCGCCGAAGGCGAAGTCAATCAGGAATATGAAGTCACTGAAGGCTGTTGGTGAGTTGCAGAAAATTTTGCGAGTGCTCAACTACCATCGAAAGTTCCTTCCCGGCCTTTCAAGACAAATTTATCCTTTGTGTAGGCACCTGCGGAATCGAAAAGAACTTAGCAAGAACTCCATCATTTCTTGGTCATCTGAAAACGAGGAATTACCGTGACTCGCCATCAACTCGTTAGCAAATGCTACAATGCTAATACATCTAGATTTTCAACGATCATTTCTACTCACAACAGATGCTTCTGAGTTCGCTATTGGGGCCATTTTAGAACAAGAGATCAACGGAGTTCGGAAGCCTATTCGTTTTTACTCGCGTACTCTCCAACAAGTAGAAACAAGATATGACATTTTCGGTCGAGAACTCATCGTCATTCACGAGGCAGTAAGCCATTTTATCAGCATCATTGACAGCAGCAGATTTGTTGTTTTCAAAGCGCACTTCGAATTGCATCTTCAACTGTCGGCAAGTATTCTGCCAGAGTGGAAAGACAGCTTTCACGTCTAAACGAATGGCAATTAGACAAGTTTTACGTCAAAGGGGAACAAAACTTCATTACAGATGCCTTTTATAGGCCAGAAGTCTCGCTACAACCACCTTCGCCGTCGCCATTCACATTAAAAGTTGTCACACTCAGTGAACCTGCACTAACGCCATCCCTCCTGCGAACGGAACAGTGCGGTGACACTCACATTCAAAGATCAGTAGCCCGTCACCCCACCAAGTTCATATGCCGTCTCTGAGAATGCTTATTTCAGGGGTATGCAGCCCAAAAAGCCAGTTCTGCTGACCAGCCTTTAGGAAAAATTTTCGCCTCAATTCACTCAATTTCTCACCCAGGAAGCAAGGCGACAGTCCAACTTCTTACATATCGTTTCTGGGTTCATAGGTGCAGGCAGAATACTAAACGATGTGTCTCCGTGTATGCCATTTTCCAGAAAAACAAGATCACACCGAACACTCGTTCTAAGTTGCAACCTTTCCGAACAACGTCACGACTAGCCGTCGTCAACCTCGACATAGTTCATCTGACAAAGGTTCAAGTTTTCAACTATCGTTTTACTATGATTGATAGATTTACACGATAGCCTGCGGCATTACCTCTTGGCACCATTTCTGCAAACGAAGTCACTAACGGTTTTATCTCTGCATCTATATCCCATTATGGAGTTCTCAAAGAGTTCATCACTGATAGAGGCACTTGTTTCTCATTGGATCATTTCAATAACACCTTGCGGTTCATGGAATGCAGCTTACGCCAGACGACTGCCTACCATCCTTAATCTAACGGTATGGTGGAGCGAATGCATAGGGAACTCAAATTGGCTTTAGCATCCTCGTCCATCAATGTCAACTGGGTTGATGCACTACCTTTAATTCTACTTGCCACACGTTCCCGTACTCGTGAATCTATTAAAACGTTTACGTCACAACTCTTGTATGGCATGGATCTACGCATGCCTAGTCAGCTCCCACGTCTACTACCTGCACAGGTTGACCCGACTTCATTGCGGTAACATGTCTGAACAGCAGCTGAGACATATGCCTCGTCCAGTCTTCGTCCACTTGCTGCCCCAAAACTGCAAGAGGGTAATCGTTCGCCACGACACTGCTGTTGCACCACTACAACCAAAGTATCGCGGTCCTTACCCAGTTTTGCACAGAAAACCGAAATACTTCATTATCTTGCAAGGTGCGACTCCTACATTGATAAGAATTACAGTTAAATACTGTTTGTTGCGAAGACCTAATATATATGCAAGTATGTATTAGGTTTTGCGAACCTAGTAACAAATTAGTTCAGTTGTGACCAGAAGGATAAACCAAAGGCAGCATGAACGGAAGGTATAATCTCATACACATTCGTTTCGTGCTTACTGGCGACTCATCAGTAGGAGCCGGTATTACGCCCTCTAACCACTATATATTCGGTAGAAGAATGTGGAATAATAGGACGGTACAATCTCCTAGACGAATGTGTAAACCTGTAGTAGTGAAGCCAACATCATCTAAAGTCAACGACAATGCGACTTCAATGCTAACTCACACTATATAATATATATACCGAGTCCGTAAGAATTGACAGATTAAAACCGTTTATCAAACCGCCTGATCCTGGGAACTTACAACCTTCTACACGCGTCTCAGACTCTATTTACCTACAATCTCAATCTAGCAATAGATTTTTTTTCTAACAAATAACTGACAATTTTTTAACATTAATTTTTCAAAATTAATCGTATCAAATATTTAACTTTATGCTCGAAAATTGCGCCTTATGTCACGCAACATGACCTCTATGAATCCTCTATAATTCATTTACTTCTCACACTCACTTGTCGCACGCGATATAACCAGCTGTTCTTAGCTAACATTTGTGTAACATTTTTAAACAGTTCTTTTTAGTATTATGCTATTTCTGCGGCAATGTTTTAGGACAATTTTTGTCGTTACCATTTGTTTTTCATGTATATATTTTTACATTGTACTGTTGTAATGCATGGCTCACACCAAAACACATACTGTTTATTTTGGTATGACCAGCTTTTTAGAGCTAACGCCATTGTGTAGCAACTATAAGTAGTTATTGGATTCATATCATGGCACAGGCCACTTTCAATGCATATCTCAACTTCATCAGTTGCACAGTCTACGAATATCATGACCATAACCTCGAACACACAATGGGTAATTTTGTCGTATTCAAACACATTGACGACGATCCAGCCTGCCCAGGTTTCGACCTAAACCTGGTAAGTTTCGTGGCAATCTACCTTTAAATACTAACGCTGCGGTTCTCCAAACCTCACACTGCTCTATTTTGCCTCAAGCGGTATGACCGGCCACTATATCTAACATATTGTGTAGCAATTCCTAGTGGTTATTTGGCATCATATCATTGTTGAATCAACCAACAAGCATACTTCAGCCCAGCATTTACGAATCTATTTTGAAATAGCTATGAACAGTATAATAACCAGTTGCTTAACTGGGTTTGAACAATGCCTTACATTTCTTATCAAGCCTCGTCGAGAGGAATGTTGTTCTTTTTTATCAGAGAGGAAAGTGATGTAACGGCTCAAGAACATTTCGCCGACATATTGCCTAAATGAAATTCAAATTTAATTTACGCAGTACCAATTAAAACAAGAGAAATTTTCCGTTAAGCAATGGCGTGCGAACTTTCGTTTTCAGCGCTTTATAAGCACAGTGCATTTACCATGCTTTTCATAAGTCACGTTTGATATCTGCTGCACACTTCGTGTAAATGCTGTCTTCTGTCACATTGACTGTTTACCTACGCTGACTTCTGGACTTGCTTCACAAGCAGAGTCACCTTGTCACACCAATCTTTTTGCTGCACAATTTGTGAGACGGTGCAATATCTATTTATTGGACTTCCATGTATGCCAGTTACCACGGTGTTGTTGCAGATCTCAAAGAGACAATTCTGAGTTTTCACACAGCCTCTCGCCTCTGATTTCATTGCCACAACAAAAGGAACACAAGCCAGTGAACCAGAGCCGGTTTTATGTTTCTAGGAGTACTTTTTTATTTTCTGTTTTTCTAAAGACAGGTAATGGTCAGAATTTTCCGCGGACAGGGAGTGATTAGTTACAAATAAGGACAAAACCAGTCTACTGGGTAAATTCCTTTTATACTTTATTCAGTTACTAGTTTATACTGATAAATGTATGCAATAAATTTGTCAAGTGTTTATATCAAGATCGAAACCTTGATTATATTAATTATTATCATTTCCCGCGCAATCAAGTTTCGTTTAATTGTCTTGATTGGCGGTGTACCAGATCAAAATTGGCAACATTAAAGTCCTGGATGATTTCTATGTTTGTCTTAGTGAAGATGGCGGTTGCTGCCGCCTTTCAAGTGATCGTTGTACAGATGGACAACAATTGAAATAATTGCAGATGTAAGGTGCGATAACCTCTATGTTAAGGGTTTTAGTAAGTCTTGCAGTTGCTATATGCAACAGAACCAAGATGTTGACAACCATATGGATCGGCTAAATAAATTAAGCTAATATATTTTTCTATAATGTTCTTGGTAATCGCAGCAGAAAAAGTTATCGTGAGTCAGATAACTGAACTAGCTGAACAGTGCGTGAAGACAGAAAACGTAAACAGAAACCGAAACCGCGAGAGATGCAAGCATGTGCCATAACGAGAGAAGAAAGATAGTCTGTGCGAAAGAAATTTAATGCGCATATGCAAACATCGATGCGTTGCAGGCAGCAAGTAATTGGTCATTAGCAAAGTTAGATTGCGAGCCCTTGTACTGTCCTGACGTCAGTCAATACAGTTTTGAGCTTAATGTAATTGAATTTAAAATATCAGTAATTAGATTTGATATGTATCAGTACCTTTCACTCTAGAAAAAAAGAAAATTGGCGAGCGATTAATAATAACGTAGCGCAGAATTCAAACCAAGTTAAATATCTGGATGACGATTTTATTACAGATGTCTTGTAGAATCATTTTCGTCACTATTTAATTGCGAGGTCTGGTTTGTTTATGACATGGTACAGTAAAAGTCGCAAGAAGCTGTATTGCTGATGTTGCCTTGCTCTGATGCTGACTCGGCCATAATTGTGTTGTGTACAGGTTTAGATTGCCTTGCTTCTGTGAGTTACCTTGATAAATAAACCATCCTCACTAGGAATGGGTGACCTAGTGTTCTTATAAAGTCCACTTATGACCATGAATGTCTCATGTTTATATGGCGGTGAAACATTAGTCCCTTTTGGCTTTTGTTGCTTGCTGTAATATGTATCTAATTTGATCTGATGTTGGGCTGGAATAAAAACATTATCTGCTTCATCATTGATATGGCGCAAAGTAATCATTATTTCTTGCTACACAAAACGAGAGCCGTTGTTGTCTTTTATACTGCGAGAAACATACAAAACCAAAGCTATGAACATTTGATAGCTACAATGTGAAATTGCAAGGTGAGTTGCAATAGGTCATGCCAGGTATAATTTTACGCTTAATAGGCAAACATTATCATGCTTAATGAGAGAACTCCGTTAAGGTCTATGGAGCAAATGAATTCTCAGCATCACGGTTTATGGAATACTTAAGAAGTGGATATGTTAAGTGCGTAACTGGGGAATTTGCTGTGAATATTTTTAACGCATGAGCTAAGTTATGAGGCCCAGAACTACATAATGTTGCTTCACAAAGAATTAGCTCTAAATAGTTTGTCATATCACAGGAAGCAATTATTGCCCCAAACAGTGCAACTGCGCGGTGCATGGTCAAAGAAAAATGAAAATTTTAAAACTCTTAAAATAAAATTCCACTAGATCCTTGATTAAGATATTGGAAAATATCGTAAAACTTTTCATAATTGCCGCACAGTTGTTAGTTAAAATCAGTTGATTATAACATACGAGACAAGCGTGTGGATTGGATATGAATAATGTGTATAACTATGATTTGATTATGCAAAAAAAGAAAATATGAGACCAAATATGAAATAATTATAAACATAAAAAATCGATCAATTAAACTTTATGCTAATTAAGTTTTGATTTGGTCCTGTTTATTGGTGCCAAGTTACTGGATCTGGTGTAAAATTTTGTAAATTAATACATTCTTTCAATTTGATCAAAGCTTTAAACTAATCTATGCCTACATAAGGAAATGTTGCACATTGCATGACAATGAAAATAATAATGTCCAAGTAAGTTTTGATAAATGCCGCGGCATATGGGTTATAACGGGATAATATTTGTGTGATCAAAGACAAGTAATTTCCAGGAGCTTCGAAATTGCAAATAAACGAGGAACAGACGAGGAACGTGCCAGAGCTTCTAAGCGAATACGTTATTCAATTGAAAATAAAGACGAGTAGCTATTACCTTGTAATCTCGTGATAGCAGAAAAAGTGGAAGCTGACTTGTAAAATTTAAGCACATGCCATAAAGGAATTGTAATGTAGTTGAACGAGAAGATCTGCTTGAAGATGAACGCATTTTTCGACCAAATATATCGTATATAGATTTAATTGTTTTCACTGTACGCGAGTAGCAACGTATCGGCTTTTGAACACAATTTGCTAAAATTTGATAAAATTTAGATACTGTCTCATTCGGAGAACTATTATGTATTATATGTTATGTATTAGGTGCTGCGTACATAGCACAGATTTTATTGAAATATGACCAGAAGGATAAACCAAAGTCAGTATAAACGGAAAGTTTAATCTCATGTACACATTATTTTCGTGTTTACAAGCGACTCGACAGTAGGAGATGGTATTTAACCCTATACCCACTATATATTTGGGTGAAAAATGTAAGACAATTGGACAGTAAAATCTCCTATACAAATGTGCAAAATAGCCGTGTTAGAGCTAACTTTTTATAACGTTTACGACATTGCGATGTCAAAAACAATTCAACATACATACAACGAGCCTGAAAAGGGTATCAAAACTATGGCTATATATATATATATATATATATATATATATATATATATATATATATATATATATATATATATATATATATACTAATGACTCATCCACTTGCTACTGCGATCTCACAAAATTCAAATTTATGGAGATGATTTTTTAATAAAATATCAAAACATTGCGTCTGTTTTTGTGGAAACTTATTCTTTTTGATAATAAAAAGATATGAACTTATAATTTATATTAATTGAATTGATGCAATGCTTGTGAATTTACGATATTTCTTCTTCCTTCCGGTGTGTATACAAACAAATTATATGGTCTTCCGACTCGTGAACAGGCCACGTAAATTTGCTCACGAGAGAAGTACGGAGTCTCCAAATCTAATCCGCAAACTTTGAGTAGATTGTCTTTGCGTATTGTTGATGGTCATCGCAAAAGCAAGTCTCACCGGAAATTGTAAACGCTTGAATTCATATAGCAAGTCTGTTGGGATAAATGGTTTATGTACATCTTATCACTTGCATCACCAAACTTTTGAACTATTAAGGCCAAATAATTCCTCATGTATGTATTATATGCGCTCGAGCAATGTTAAAAGGGCTCAATATGAATTGTTTCTCGTATTGTTTATTGAGTTGAGCTTGAGAAAAATTCATGTTTACATAAGAGGTAAAAAAAACAAAAGTTTCGATATTGCAGACAACCGATCTTGCACTTTATAGCTTATTCAATTTTGTTGCATAAATAGCATGATGGTTAACCTCAAATAATATATATTTTGTGTTATGGCAGAATATACATATACATATATATTGAGGTTTAAGTGTCAAAATATCATCTTGCACACAACAAATCTGATTCATATATAGATAGTGACCTTCCCAGGAAGTGGTAGAATTGGTGTATCGAAATTGATGTGAATCGGTGGAGTCGTTTTCATTTAATTTGCGGACATACATACAGACAAACATTCTTATATATATATATATATATATATATATATATATATATATATATATTTATATATATATTTTGCATTAGGCGTTGTGCATCTGCTTTAACCAAGGATTTTAATAAGCGAAGATTACTTCAGGCACTGTATAATTCATCAAATTGAGAGTCATAGTGCAATGGAGATGCCCAAGACATTATTGATTGTCGGAGTATACCTTCTTTGAATCATCTACAGGTTTCCTCTTGAACGGCTTTGAAATTAGCAGCCGTCAATGGTCTCTTCTTAAGCAGAATAATTGGTATTTTGGTATTGGTAGTGTGTATCGTTTTTGTTTCTAATAACTCTGATTTTATGAGATCAACTAAGGCTTTGTGTTCTCTAGAATCTGTTGATATCTGTGTTGACGTATATAACCAATTTGGCTTAACAACTTTCAACTAGTGTAAACAAATTGTGTAATTCGTTGGAGGGGACAGAAATATTCTGAATTTTGGATGAACAAATAGCCAAAATGTTAAACGAAAATCACGAGAAAGAATGTTGTGTTAGACATTGATTGCGATGAAGTTGTGCAAAAATTCGTGTAGTAAGCATATACAAAGCGAGCTTACAATCGTAGGTTAATATTTGGTCATCAATAGCTGCTGCAAGCAATAATCAATACGTCTTGGTGTCAGAGTCTTTCTTGAGAAATTAAACTGTTGCACGGATGTCTACAATGAATTCCTATCTAGCTTACAATACAGAATGTAAAATATTCCATTGGGTCTTTTGCCGAATGAAATATGTTCTCGTCTAAATTGCTATTTTCAAAGATCATCCTGCTTGGATGAAATAAATCAAGGCGCATTAAAATGTGTGTCTGAACGTTTACTTTATCATTTGAGCCTGATATTATTGCACTGGTTCATTCTTATGGATTGTGGTAAACCATGAATGCATAATAGCATTCGTTTTGTGATATTCTCCGATCAGTGCACGTAATTTCAATTTAATTAGAGACAATTTAGTGATTGAATTAAAAATTTTTGACATGCACGCTGACTAAATTATAGGGGGGAACTTGATCGTCATCTATGTTGATATGCCTCATACGTACGAAAATGTTTGGCCTCATACACTGCAAACCCAATAATATGCTTACAGACAATGTATGCGTAAGTTAAAAAGATACAAAAAAGCTTAGTATAACTAAAATTTAAAATAAATTAATTTAAAACATAAGCTATTTGGGAAATTTTAAAAGCTAAATATAGTGTGGTTACAAAAATCTACTGTCATAAATATGGTTCTGACACTATCGAAATTATTTGACTTGTTAGCTGAATGGAAATGTTCCTGTAAATCTTGACAAAAAAGCACGTAAAATTTATTTAACAATTTCAAAGGCTGGAAGACATTTTGCGTTGATAATCTGTATGGTGGAGAGTAGGTGTTAAAAACTTATGTGCTGAAATCCGACAGAAATGTGATTCTTTGTGATTACAATGTTGCAGTCGAAGAATGAAGAAATTTGACAAATATCAATAATCATGACGATGAACAAATATGCCGTAGATTTGGAATATAATGTCATTAATATAATAACCCAGCAGAAATAGAACAGTCCAAAAGTGCAGCGTTTAAATTTTTGTAGAAAACACTTTGTTCTTTAATGCTAATCTTCTAAACTTAAAACGATGCTTTCGATGTAAAAATTCAACGGAAAATTACAAAATATGAGTCCACAAATTATTGCTCAAAACCCGCAAATAAAGATAAACTACCCGTCCACCATAATGTAGAAGATTTTCTAAAAGTATCTCACGAGGCAAATGAATTATTCGTCTTTTTTTCTAATGTTATAATATTTCTAATATTCAAATATATTAACACATATGTCTGTACAAATTAGATATTAATTAACACAATGACGATTTTGTATCATTTTACCGACTGATTTATTATAGTAATAAAACAAAGGAACAATTTTTAAATAGTAGAATCATTTGACATAAAAAGTACATTGTATATCTGATGCGCATTTCATCTGAACTAAATTCCATATTGCTAGAGGTGTCATATGTTTGGTTTTAAAAATTTCATCGCGTAAAATTTAAGTAATGTGGCAGTTATGTATGTGAAATAAAGATATTCATAGCTTAACTGTTATAGGATAAATTGACATGATAATCATAATGCCCTTAAAAGGGCCGTTATCACTAACACAATTACTTTTTTCGGTCCGGAAAATAACTCAAATTTTCCTATTATCAGCACAGTCATCTGAAAATCTCCTGTTCTTTGTCTTTGAGGCGCACCGATAACGAAGACGCATATCAGACTATCTTGTTCCATATCTTTGTTCATCTTCATCATGAGCTGCAACAAGGAGTTGAGGCCTCGTGAATTAAAAAGTGTAATAATAAATAAGCATATCTAATTTTGCTTTCCATATATATATATATATATATATATATATATGCAATGCGAATTGATACTCGCTAGTCAGTTAGCTGTTGTACTCTGATGATGATCATGCACGGCCGAAAGGCGTCAGTGCGTGCGAATGGCAGTAATTTTGCTATGATGTTCGACGACTGGTGAAATACAATGGAAATGGTGTTTACTTTAAGCTCGAAAACCTGATTTAAAGAATTATTACCACTACCCGAGCAATCAATGATTGTTTATTTGAAGTATCCGTGTTCTAAATAGAATATTACGTGAGTAAAAGTGTTGTAATTATTTTGAACAATCTTTGTTTATATCGATGTTTTTGTCATTTTAGATTTTTCACATTGTTGGTTGTTTGAATAGAATAGAATATCTTTATTCGAATTCAAACCGCACAAGTTCCATGAAATAGATAATTATATTGTAAAATGTTTAATATTAAAAAGATATCACATCACATAAATATGTGCAATTTGTCTCATTTAGATAAATAAATCTCTCTAGTTATAATGTACAGTTTATCAAAATCAGAAAGTTCAGCAGTAATATCACTGCATATGTCATATCAATTTTGATATAGTTAATATGATATAGTAAAAAACGGTCTTATTAATTAATCTCACTTTTGCAATAATTGATTATATAAAGAGTAATAGATTCATCATCGAAATAGGAAAAATAAAGGTATAATTGAAGTGTAAAATTATGCAAAAAACGAGAAACATGACTAGCAATGGATTTTATGTACTGTTGACTAACATGATGATGTAATGCATAAAATTTGAATTTTAATAATAAAGAACGTGGAAGCAATATCTCAAGAAGGTATGATGCTAATCTCAATTATCTTTGTATTTTATTCAAACACGAGAAAGTATTATCCTAATCAAACTTAAAAATATCAGCAGGATTGAAGATTTCTTATATTTCAGTACGTTAAAATTTAAAAGATATCATAGATGGAGGCGTATCTCTAAGACCCTTTGGCAATTGATTGTAAATTTTGTGAATATTCGAAAAGGACAATAACTTCCCCTCAACATTCCCCACCAAAGGAGGACAAATGTCCATTTCTAGTTCCAACTTCATGAATCTTTATTATTGGATTCATATAGGCTCCAGTCCACTGGTTTAAATGTAAAATTTTATGCAATAGCACATCCTCCGAAACCATAAAGTTTGCAGTGATACAAACTGTAATCTAGTGGCGTATATAATGCAGGAAATAGGGCTAATTTGTTTCACAACTTTTCTTTGTACAGCTTCTATCTTGTTTGAAAAACCCTTTTTTAATGGATTACAAGTAGCGGCAGCATATTCTAGTATCGGTCTAATCCAAATTATATACATTTTAAATTTTATATCATTTATAAGATATTTCTATTTATTAGTACCCATCTGTTCGTGGAGCTGCTTAATATCCTTTCAATATCTCTCAGAAGAAGTTGTACATTGAATATTTATGCCTAAATGCTTAAATTCTTGCAGATGTTTAATCTCATAAACATCATTAATCACAGCATCATTAAAATAAACATAATTAAATTCTGTTCTATTACATTTGTTTAAAGCTCTCGTTTTTTATTGTTTTGTGGGGGTAATATTTGCTGTTGCTATCTCGTTCCTGATTTTGTACCCCTACTACTTATCAATGGTTGCTATTATTACTACCCGAGCACCCAATCAGTCTGTTCCTTTTCAGATGGTTAATATTAGAAGGCCGAAGAAAGGTTTCATGTATATATTACACACAATGTAGCACATAAATATAATTCACTATTAATCCGAATTGAAGGAGTTGGTTGGCAATAATACAGATTTTAATGTAAAATTATATCTTAAACACTATTCACAGTAAGTCCAAATTGAATATATGTTAGTCAGCTGTAAAATTAGATTTTTATGCAAAAATATGTTTTAAATACCATTCACAATTAAACTAAATTGTCCGTCTTCTAGACGGCAAAAATAAAAGTGATTTATGTCTATAAAGTGAAATGTTTAGCACAAATGTCAGGAATGTAATGAGTAGTCAACCGATTAAAGATACATGATAATATGAGCCTAGTAAAATTATTTATGTTCATAAATTCACTGACACAATAGTCCACCGCGTGTTACTCTCGGATCGCGCGCGGTTCTGTCTATTTTATAAAAACACTATTAATTACAAATAAGATTGCAGTTCAAGAAATATCGATTAAAACTGCTTGAGACTAAAAGAGATTGTTCCTAAAATCACAGCTAAGAGAAATATTGTTTAAGGACAGAGTTAGAATATTTGACCTTAAAGAGCACAGCGTTTGTAAAAATTGACCTTCGTTGGGTTGTAACACGGAGCCGCGTGTTACAGTTTATTCTCAGCCACAGCGTTATCAAATATCTACTTAAATCATACAAATCTAGTGTCACACTATTTTTGGTGAAGTCGACATTTCTTGGATCAATTTGAAAGATTATTTTTAAATCATCAGCAAATTTGAAAACTCGACGGTTACGGATCTTGTTTTCCAGATATGCAAGTACGATTTTAAATAAAATTGGCCCCAAACTTGATTCTTGTGGAATTCCACTTTTTATTTGTTTCGAATTGGATATCAAATCATTTATTTGAATACTCATTCTTCGATTATATAAGTAATATCTAACTAATCTAAAAATATTCAATAAATTAATTGCATTTAAAATAGCATCAAAAGATATATAGTCAAAAGCTTATGAGATATCTATTAATACAATTTATGCATCTTACATTTTCTCATATAGTGTGATTACATGTTTCCACATAGAAAGCATATTCGTAATTGTCGATCTATCTTTCGTAAAGCCATGTTGACTTATATAAAAAACAATCGGCAACATAAATTCTGAATGATCTAGTATTAGTCTTTCTGTTATCATAAAAAATAAGGGATAATAGAAATTAGTCTATAATCACTGGCGCACGTTGGCTTACTTACTTTTGGCAACGGCTTAGCTACTATCGTTAGTATATCGATTGGTAATTTCCCATTCTTCAAAATTCTATTTATAAAATTACAGAGCGCATTCATAAAAGTTAAAGGTAATTGAAGTAGGTTATTAATCGATATACAAAGGTGACATTTTGTTTTTTTATTTTGTTTTTAAAATTAATTTTATTAATGCATCACTTTTCATAACAAGTACTGGTTCCTGGTCACCCGAAGGATCAGTTAGATCCATGAAATTGCTTTCATTCTGTGGATTACATATCAAATTGCCAAATACTTCATCCACAGGTAATATGAGCTTTAATTTCTCCTTATATTTACTGTAATGTGTAAGGAGTTTGTATCCTAGTGTAGGATAGCTCTTTAGTTTGCCAAAAATAATTCTTTCTGATCGTTGACGAATTATCAGCAATGATGAATTAATTTTTAATCAATCAAATCTAACTTCATTTTTTAATATTATTGATAAGACTACACTTCATTATATTGTAGGAGGTTTTGAAGTTATTGTAATAGGTTTTGCGGGGTAGCTGTCTATTTCGTAAAATTGTCCCATTCCTACAGATTCATGGTGGCTGTTATTACCATCCGTTCAATAAACAGTCCCTGACCTTTTTCCGAAGGGTACAGTAAGAAGACTCATACATGTTATCAAACATTTATTGAATGTTATGCTGCAATTCACGAATCAATTCACAGTTAATCCAAATCAACCGTGCTCGAGACGGCAACAAAATAATATATGGTCAACATAATTAAAGGTCTTATACACAAATAATCACCATAAGCACAATCGGCTGTATCGTGATTAATTCATGTAAATGATTGAAAAAGTACGATGATATAAATCCAGACTGATTCGCAATTTAGTTTAAAGTCACTGATAATTGATGAGACAGAACACAATAAATATTTTCACTAATAATCGAAGAATAGAAATCGTGTAAAAACTGTCATGATTAAGCACCACAAATAATAATTCCACCTAAATACTGTTTGTTGCGAAGAACTAATATATATACAAGTATGTATTAGGTTTTGCGAACCTAGTAACAAATTAGTTCAGTTGTGACCAGAAGGATAAACCAAAGGCAGCATGAACGGAAAGTATAATCTCATGCACATTCGTTTCGTGCTTACTGGCGACTCATCGGTAGGAGCCGGTATTACGCCCTTTAACCACTATATATTCGGTAGAAGAATGTGGAATAATAGGACGGTACAATCTCCTAGACGAATGTGTAAACCTGTAATAGTGAAGCTAACATAAACTAAAGTCAACGACAATGCGACTTCAATGCTAACTCACACTATATAATATATATACCGAGTCTGTAAAGGATACTAACACTATGGCTATTGTATTAGTAACTGATACCTTTTTTGAATTTGATTAGAACCGGATACTAACACTATGGTTTCCGAGTCGGTACATGATACCAACCTGATGGATATAAATTTATGCTAAAGTTCACCCAAATTGAGAATTAAAACAATTTCCGAACACCTGTTACTCCAGTTAAACCATACACTCTAGCCTTCATCGATATCAGTTATCACATTTCGCGGTAAGCATGACATCATTCAATTCAATATATTACAGTTAAATACTGTTTGTTGCGAAGAACTAATATACATGCAAGTATGTATTAGGTTTTGCAAACCTAGTAACAAACCAGTAAGCACGAAACGAATGTGCATGAGATTATACTTTCCGTTCATGCTGCCTTTGGTTTATCCTTCTGGTCTCTACTGAACTAATTTGTTACTAGGTTCGCAAAACCTAATACATACTTGCATATATATTAGGTCTTCGCAACAAACAGTGTTTAACTGTAATATATTGAATTGAATGATGTCATGCTTACTGCGAAATGTGATAAATGATATCGATGAAGGCCAGAGTGTATGGTTTAACTGGAGTAACAGGTGTTCGGAAATTGTTGTAATTCTCATTTGGGTGAACTTTAGCATAAATTTATATCCATCAGGTTGGTATCATGTACCGACTCGGAAACTATAGTGTTAGTATACGGTACTCATCGATTTCAAAAGGGTATCAGTTACTAACACAATAGCCATAGTGTTAGTATCCTTTACAGACTCGGTATATATATTATATAGTGTGAGTTAGCATTGAAGTCGTATTGTCGTTGACTTTAGATTATGTTAGCTTCACTATTACAGGTTTACACATTCGTCTAGGAGATTGTACCGTCCTATTATTCCACATTCTTCTACCAAATATATAGTGGTTAAGGGGCGTAATACCGGCTCCTACTGATGAGTCGCCAGTAAGCACGAAACGAATGTGCATGAGATTATACTTTCCATTCATGCTGCCTTTGGTTTATCCTTCTGGTCACAACTGAACTAATTTGTTACTAGGTTCGCAAAACCTAATACATACTTACATATATATTAGTTCTTCGCAACAAACAGTATTTAACTGTAATATATTGAATTGAATGATGTTATGCTTACCGCGAAATGTGATAACTGATATCGATGAAGGCCAGAGTGTATGGTTTAACTGGAGTAACAGGTGTTCGGAAATTGTTGTAATTCTCAATTTGGGTGAACTTTAGCATAAATTTATATCCATCAGGTTGGTATCATGTACCGACTCGGAAACCATAGTGTTAGTATCCGGTACTCATCGATTTCAAAAAAGGTATCAGTTACTAACACAATAGCCATAGTGTTAGTATCCTTTACAGACTTGGTATATATATTATATAGTGTGAGTTAGCATTGAAGTCGCATTGTCGTTGACTTTAGATTATGTTAGCTTCACTATTACAGGTTTACACATTCGTCTAGGAGATTGTACCGTCCTATTATTCCACATTCTTCTACCAAATATATACTGGTTAAAGGGCGTAATACCGGCTCCTACTGATGAGTCGCCAGTAAGCACGAAACGAATGTGAATGAGATTATACTTTCCTTTCATGCTGCCTTTGGTTTATCCTTCTAGTCACAACTGAACTAATTTGTTACTAGGTTCGCAAAACCTAATAATTCCACTGTTTTCTAGGTTTTGAATGATAAAATATAGAGTTCGGATAAAAGATAGTGAAACACCTGAAGTCTGGATGATTGTAATCATGACTGAACTGTTAGTGGTTGTGTAAAATGTGGTTAATGCACTTAAAGTTAATAAATCCAATATCTGAACACAGATGCGCCATAATCCACCGCATGTTACCTGCGTATTGCGCGCGGGTGTGTATATTTATTAAACAAAACCCTTTTAATGACAATTAAATTTGCTGTTCAAGAAATCTCAATTAAAACTGTTTGAAACTTTAAATTGATTGTTGCGAAAATCACAGTTAAGAGAAATATTGCTTAGAAACAAAATTAGACTATTTGACCTTAAAGAGAACTATGATTTTCAAAATTTTACATCATTGGGTCGTAACGCGGAGCCGCGTGTTACAATGTTATCTCGTTTAATTATTAGTTTACATAATTTCATATTGATTCGCTTTGGCATAATATCCGTAAACGTGGATGCATGATATATATCAGATAATAACTTTGAAACAGAAGAAACAGATTCGTCAGTGTTCATGGTATAAAAACTTCCATAATCAATCATTGTTAATTCTGGAACAGAAAAGAATATTATAACAAAAAAGAAATTATTTATTTAGAAACTAAAGCTGTAATGGCTCAAAAACAATTCGCCGACATATTGCGTAAATAAAATTCTAATTTAATTTACGCGGCATCAATTAAAACAAGCGAAATTTGCTGTTAACTAATTGCGTGCGAACTTTCGTTTCGCGGTATAGAAGCACGGTACATTTACCATGCTTGTCATTAATCAGGTTTGATTTCTGCTGCACACAACGTGTCACACTGACTGTTCACCTACGCTGACTTCTGGAATTGCTTTACTGGCAGAGTCACCTAGTCACGCCAATTTGTTGCTTCACAACTAGTGAGACGGAGCAACATCTATTTTTTGGACGCCTACGTGTGCCAATCACCACGGAGTTCTCGCAGAGTTTCAACGAGACAATTCTGAACTTCACACAGACTCCCGTCACTGATTAGAAAATCATAACAGAAAGACCATCAGCCAGTCAACCAGAGCAGGTCTCAAGTGTCTAGGAGTACTTCAAGACACATCTACACCATCTAACTTTCTCGGCATTTTGCCGGCCCTAATAATAACTCTCAATAGTACTTATTCCCAGCCTTCTTGGCACCTTATTACTTTGTAACGTCATACGGCATTTACAAAGTCGGAAAATTATAAAGTTTATTGTACAAATCAAAAGCAGGATTGCGTAAATTTGAATGAAAAATTGAATAACAATTTTCTATCAAAAGGATGACAATGGGACTGAAACAAAATGTGCCAGATATAAAACTTGTAGCAAAACCCAACGTTGATACCAAAACATAAAATGTCTTTGACAAGGATAATATCAACTTGAGTGAATTCTTAAAAATCGATGGTGTTTGATCATACTATATTATTATACGCGCATCTAAGCTGAAGGCAACAGAATTTATTATGCAGTTGACCGATGAGGAAACATTGAATCCAAAATAGAGGAAAACATCATTATAATTTAATGGAATTATCAACCGGCCTTAGCGTGATAATTGCGCAATAAAGATCCTGTGAAATTTTTAACCTTAACAATCTCCTGGTTAGGAGCCATTACCGTAATGAATATCGACAATGTATATTATGGCTGAATGGGGAACAAGTTGCGTTTCCAGTCCGTGCTGTGTTTGAGGAATTTATATAAGAAATGAATAGTACTCGCCTTCTTAAATTCATCATGTGTTAGTGCTCTGATCTATACGGTTAGTGTGTTAAAAACACATTTGGCCTTGGAAAACTGTTATATTTTAGCAAATATTTTGTTGGTATTGTTTGATTGGATTGAAGACTTACTGTTATGTATAATATATGGATAGGAGAATGATTAAATTTCGACAACGGAAGGCTCGTGGCGACCCCTGTAAAAAAGGAGATTACACTTATATTGCGACTAAACCATAAGTGCAGGAGGTTTTAAAGTAGAAGTCGTTCTTTATAATCTTGACCAAGAGAGAATATCCGTTTCAAAAAGCGAAAAAGAACTTGCTCTAGAGCAAAGGAATTTGTCAGAGAGAAGGGGCAGTAAAACTCACGGCCATAGACTATGAGAATCAAGACATGAGAATCGAATTGTTTAAGTCTCAGAATAGGGTTTTGTGTCTTCAGAAATATTGAATTTTTACAGCTTCGATGTAAGCTGTTTGAAGCAAACGGAGAAGTTCAGTGACTTAATGTATGTGATATCTAGGTTTTTGACGTAATCAATGATATCTATATCTAGGAGAGGTTGGAAGGTGTCAAAGTGTCGGAGCCAATTTTCATTAACTAAGCTTTATCTAGGTAAAGTTTGAGGCCAGTTTTGCAAAGTTGATCATGCAATAACAATTATATAATTATAATTAATTTTATATTAACTTTGTTCATAAAACAGCGGAAAATTCAAATGTTCGGATGTAAAATAAATAATTAATTAGGTGCATATTCTGCAAAAAGAAATGAATTCTAATTACAGCTGGTAATTGATGTTCTGTCATTCATCAAGTATTCGTACGTGTTGATTTTATCCAAGTCTAAGCAAACTTCTTTATATGTACATAAAGATCTAAAACAACCTTTAAGTAGTACTTTTCTTACCTATCTTGCAGCAGTCCCACCGCCAACATTTGTTGTAATCAACTGTTATCACTGTCTCAAATACTCATACATAATGCTAATTTTCATTTGTAGCATAAACTTTTATAATTATCGAAACAGAAAACATTTTGTTGACATATAGTAAAAATGTATCAATAACAATTCTGAAATATAAGTAATTCTTGGCGCTCATAATGTACGACATACACCTGTGTAGAGGCTCCTAACCTATTGGTGTCTGAGAACCCCATAGATGCCAGATCGTGGTCAGTCTTTAAATGTACATTAGAATCTGATAAGCTTGTATTTTCATTCATATCTGCTAAATTTATACCTTCCATGTCTTTTGCTAACTTGCTAGTGTCGTCAAATTTAAGATGAGCTTCCATGTCTGGAAAGAAGTAGACGTGAAAAACAGAATTATTAAATTACCTGTTCCAGAACGTCCCCAAAAATATGCATAAGTAAAAAATAGAAGACAGTGATAGCAGGAATATATTGTGGAAATCGAGTAAACGTTAAATGGAGAAAATGAAATAAATAAAGCAGGAGGAGAAAATTACAGCCAGTCATGTACAGTATGCTCGAAAACTCAAATCGCGCACAATTCAAAATATTTATACAGTCAAGTATCTAAATAAAGAAAGTTATGGAAAATAAATGAATAAATTCTTTTTAAATAAAATTCGTTTCAATCAGCCAAGGTGGTTAAAATTTATCAGTTTATGTCACTTTAATTTTGGCGGAGGAAACCAAACCT
>JAQBSW010008612.1:0-33170 GCA_029291075.1 Eudiplozoon nipponicum
TATATATATATATATATATATACATACATACATACATACACACATGCATACATACATTTAAACATTCATGCATATTTAAACAGAATTCTTCTTCGTCAAGTAAGCAACCATGATGTAATTATGCCGAATCGCAAATTGTACAAAGATTGGAAACTTCGTCACTCGAGGACCATCGTTGACCGCCGAGAGCTTAATTTCTCCTTTTTAGATGCTTTCATCCTTAACTTTTACTGACGCTTGTGCACGTAAACAATCCTTTTATTATCATTCATTTTAGAACCGGAAAATTGATCAAAGTTATTTTTAATAATTAAAATTATGACTTCAGGCCTACTTATGCGAATGTCCTCGTCATGATACTTTCAATACACGTAGCATGTGCCTACTCGTCTTTTGGCCAAAAGCACATTATTTACGCCACAATCCGTGAAGATATTAAGTGCAAATGGTTCATCTAAATAAAGATGTCATGAATGTCTTGGAATGGGATAACTGATATCGATCAAGGCCAGAGTGAATGGATTTGCTTGAGTAACTGTTGTTCAGAAATAGTTTTAATTCTCAGTTATGATGAACTTTAGCATACATTCAAATCCATCCTATTCAGTACAATTTACTAACTCGGCAACCATAGTTTAAATACCATGTAACTTTTCGGTAACATAACTTTGGTATTGAGTTATTGACAAAATATACATAGTGTTGGTACGATTGCAGACTTATTGTTGAAAACTATAGGTAGTTAGCATCAGTTCTGCATTTTTACACATTCCTCTAGGAGATTGCACTGTACAATTTATCCCCCATTCATCAACAAAATTTAAAGTGGGAATAGGGCGTAATACCGGCTCCAACTGATGAGTCACCAATAAGCACGAAACGAATGTGCACGAGATTATATTTTGCGTTCATGTTGTCTTTATTTTCCCATTCTGTTATTAGGCTTAAGCAGTTTGATTAATAAATTGCCAAACAGTAGTACCATTAAAAATAGTTCTTCACAAATTCACCGACTCATCAGTCTGCCTGTGATTTATCCATCTGGTGATATTAGAAATAATTTGTTACTAGGTGCACAATAACTAATACACAATTGCGTATATATATATATATATATATATATATATATATATATATATATATATATATATATATATAGAAATAAAATTTAAATAGAATGTTTACAACACGTACCTATAACGTATGAGGCGGCACCGCCATTAAGTCGAATGTCTCTAACAACAATTCCTGAGTTTTTTAGACTTTTCTTGACGGCCTTAAAAAGATCTCGCAAGCGTAAATGAAGGGTTGGAAATCGGGGTACTCGGCTGTGCACCGGTATTTCAGCTGCAAGGACGTCGTGAAGTCGTTTCACCTGTTCGAAACTTAACACCTGAAAACGGTTGGCTAGCAAAGGATCAAAGTTTGTGCATGCTTCATCTCTGACTCTGTTTTCATATTGATTTACCAGCTGATTTTCAATTGAATAGTGTCGATTAAAACTGTTTTTCTGTGACCTTTTATTTGAAGAAATTTGATGGTGGTAGCTACCTGAGTTTAACCCATTCTGGTTAGATTGTGGCATGTTTGGAAAACACTGGCAACACTTTGGCAACCTATTTGCTACTGGCTGCGTCTGCCAGTTATTATATATTGCTTGTGACGCAAGTGCGTCATTGGGATTTAAAATTCGAGCATTTCTCTTCAAAACACAATCACCATTGTCTACTGGAGGACTGTTTGTACCGCCTCGCCAAAGGCCTACATCCGATTGATGGGAACGCAGATTTTGTGGATAATAACTATGAGAAGTATGAAAAATTGTACGATGACTACCATGTGGTTTTAATGCATCTGACCTCAGAATAAAATTGTTCTTGTATGGTCGACTCGACATTGGCGGGGCAACTTTGCCTCGGCAAGAAGTGTGCAATTTTCTATGGCGTTCCGTATAATTCATACTTGCTTCATCTTTTGCCGAAAATTTAAAACCATCCGTTCTTTTTTTGGCTCTGTTGCAAAAATTCTCAGCAACCCGGCCAGTAAGGCAGTCGTGGTCTGCTTCTGAACTCGTGTTCCCCTGTAATGAAATACTCGACTGCTGAGAATTGTTTTCTTTATCCGATAAAAGGAAGGAATGGGCATTATAACAAGTTTGGCTAGACAATTGTAGGCTGTTAGGCCGAATAGGTCCTTGGCTCAGCTGACAACATGTTGAATGCATTTCTCCAGATCGTTGCTGCTTCGTGTAAAGTCCAAGATCAGACACATCCGATTGATTACACAGATTGTCATCTGATGTGTGTAAATACTTACACGACTCATGATCGTTCCCTCTCCTCCTCCGCAGTTCGTCTTTACCAGCTGTTAAACAGTTATCCTGTACGTCATCGCCGTTTCGAATCGGCCTGTCATGCATATGATGCAAGTCTTTCTCTTCATCGGAATTGATGGCATCATCTATTTTCATTTCACGTTTTATATAGACATTGTGCAATAAATCCGAGGGAACCGTTGAATTAAGTTTACAGTCTGCACAACAGTCTGATTTCTCACAACAAATTTCGTCTGTCTGTAAATTATCACTTTGCTCGTCATTGGTTTGACCGCACAGTGTGGCAGTAGTAAACTCTTTGCTACTCTTCCAGTGATGCACATTTGGCATGGGTTCGTGTCGCGACTTCCAACTTAATGAATTCGCCACATTATGTTTCTTGGCGTTGCTGGAATCTCGATCGCAATCACCAAGCATTACACACATCGTTGGCACCGAAGCGCAATTATGAGACGAGTCAAATGACCCAGTGTGCAAAAGCGATAACGATCTGGTTACTGCCAATCCAGTTTTCTCTTCACCCTCATAAAGATATCGATCTGATGTAATTTTACATTTATGATCAATGTTCTTCGTAGATAAACGAATTGAATCGGACCCGGTTTCAACTTCGTTCTCGAAATAGTGGGTTCCCGATGTCAAGGCTTCGTTAGCTAATACTCTAGCTATCTTATTGGTTGCACAATTTCTTCGCTCTGAAACTGATTTCTTATCACCTGCAATCAAAGATGCGCTTTTTGTTATGGCTTTGTCAAATGTTTTGCAGCTTAAATAAGGTGCATATTGTCCATCACAAACTTTTCCTTCTTGGTAGGTATTGGTTGTGCTACAATGTTTGCTTGTGCTGCCTTGGCAAATGTATTCACCAGAACTTACTGACTCTGGAAAGGTAATAATTGAAGCATCGCAGTTTGACTTCGTTTCGTATTCCCACATAGTATTACTTAAAGCAGGAGTAGACCAGGTGTCTTGACCAGCTACATGTAGAGTATGCCTTGATTGAACACCATTATAGGTTGTATTCCTTCGAGACTGTGTTGTCGATGTGGGTCTAGTTGATAGACATTTATCATCAGTACTGAGCATTATTCTAGAAGTTGGCATTGGAGAAGGGATGCTTCTAATTGTTGAATTCAAGTCGTCAGATTTTATGAGTGGGCATTGCTTGTGCTTTCCCGCAACTGTATTATCAACAAACGGTGAACAAACTTCTCCAATCTCGTAACGCAAGTTTAAGTTAGACGGTCGATCGAAGTCAACGTTGTTTTTATTTCGAACCGCAGGAGCCCAGCTGTTTATTGACTCTCGAATTCCACTAGGTTTCTTTGCCGAAACTTTTGCTCTCCTGATTCCTAACATTTCTCTCTCGAATATAATCGGTTGCTTTTCAATTATAGACTCCGTAAGAGGTTGATAATTATTGCAAGACGCTGCGTTGTATGATATTAGCGAAATGTCAGGCCTACAATTCTGTTGTGCGAAGTGATGTGTCTCATTCGGAACTCTTCTATTTTGCATTCTGTAGTGTGCATTATTATATCGAGTAGCCGATCTGTAATGGCTTGGATATATGAACTGTTTTTCGTTAATTTTAAAGGAAGTTGGCTGGATCTGTGGTGTGCACCATTGATATAGTTCGACATCACTCCGTATTCCATTAGTTTTGTGATTAAACTGGGGGTAATTTCTGTCACGGGGTTGATAAATTCGATTTCCCGCCCTATCTGAATTGGAAGATGATGCAATTGTGAACGCAGATGGTGTATTATTTGATTTCGCCTTAGATGAGGAAAATGGGTAGCTAAGTGATGACATAAATGAAGATGTGGAAATGTCACAGGAACGCGAGTCACCGGATCTCATATCCGAGGCCTCCTTATCATTTAATTGACAACGGGTGTTGGATAGATTGGCTGAGCCTTTGCATTCACTTGAGAACAATGCATTTGTCAACTTAGGCATGGGAATCGCATTGCCTGGAAATGAATCGGATAACAGTGAATAAGATTCAGAATTTGGAAATTGTTCGTTATCGTTGCCCAATAGAGATGCGCAATAAATTTCCCTATCCGCATCTTCGTTATGCAGGCCTCGGCTGAAATCATGATGTTTACAGAAATCCTCGTGGAAACATCGATCCACGTGAAATGGAACCCCTTCAACTCCAATCGCAGCCGACAGTCTACTACCTGTGCTTGCACAATTGGATGGTGATGATTCAATTACGGACGAATGGGTTGGTGAATAACATAGGCAGTCACTTCCACCACCTGATCGAATCATCAAGCCAATACCGGAATCATCAGATCGGCATGAGCTTAATGGATTTTCTGGAACAAACAACTCAGTTTTTCTTGTGGAACTTGGTGAAACTTCAACGCCACAGTTTACATCCTCCAATGAGTTACCAATGCTTCCGTCTATGTAGATCTTTCGGTAGTTATTCGATTCATCAGAAACCAGATTAAAGTTAACCCCATTCACTTCAGCATCACCACGGCTAACCTCGCCACTCTGATCTACACATTCAACAAAAATATTGTTTGCGCTAAACTTCGATTCTCGATTTGATTTGTCAGAACAAAAAGCTTCATAATCCACATCAGTGCTCAGATCTCCGGCTTCACTGAGACATACGTCTGATCCAGTAGGTTGTGATAAGTCCAAGCCAATTGCGGTATTTTCGTTTAGTTCGCAATTGTTTTTGCCAAAATCGTTTGTTTGAAGCGTTTGCGTTTCTTCGAGCCGAAAATCGGATGATTTCAAACCAACGGTAGTGCCTCTGTTAGGTGTACTACCATTTATAATGGAAGAGGTTAATGAAGAAGATTTAGTTGCATGTGTTAAGGTTTGACGAGCAGCAATGCTTTTATGGAGACATTTTGCGGAATTGAATGATGCGTTGTAGCTTTTCGGAAAACCCTTTGAAGCCATATTCGATTTGACATAAGGATCATCAAGCAATTTAAAAACTGAATCTTTTTTGTTCATCTCGCGCTCCCTACTTGCTCTGCCTAAACTATTTGGTCTATACACTACGCCATTCTGATAATATGCATTGGTGTTGAGGCAAATGATTATCCATTAAATCGACCATTAATATCTTCATCGTCCTCAGCTTCATCATCACCATTCTTATCATCATCATAATCATCAATACCACCGTATTTTTTATGTTCTAGGCCTTCATCGTTGTCAGAATTATCAAAGCTAATTGAATCACCTTCATCCATTTTATATAAACAGCCATTCTGTTTTTCATCGATTTTTTTATAGTTAGGTTAATTTGACAATTGTGTCAATATGCGTAGGTTGCAATTGAAATTTTGCACAATTTCTAGATTTTGTCCGTAGCAATGTGAATCTGAATAGCAATTACTGTCTTTTGTGGCTTTGTTTACTGTTTTTGTGTTTATTCAGTTTTTTCGTGTCATAACATTGTGTCCGGCTGACTAAAACAAAATTAATTCTATTGCAGTCTGTTAGGCGATTATTATTTGATGTAATGAGGTTGCAACTATTTGGTCAATTATCTATTAAATTTGCGCTTTTTTTCAAATATTAAATGTTTTCAATGATCAACACAGTTTCCAGATTTGCAACAGAATTGCGCAAACAGTTCAGTGCTAGAATGATAACGGAATTACTTTTCTCACGGTATTCACATTTGAAAACTGTTCACTGTATTACGATCTAGCATCGAGGAAAATCCTTGTCTGACTTGCAGGTCATTCACAAAGACCAGACACAAATGCCTAAAAATAAGAATTAAAAACACTTAAATATTAACAAAGTTATCTAAATATTAAATTCTAAAAAATTATTAATATTTTTTTAAAGTCAACTTTACAAAATTACTGGCCAGCCTTCTCTTTGAAATTTAATTTTCAGGGCACTATTCAAGTAATTACTATTAATTTAATTTAAAAAATTAATTTAATTACATTTTCAGGTTTCTCATGATAAACAGTGATATTTGAATGTTCAAGCAGAATGAAACGAGAACTTAACTAAAATAAATGGATCAAACGGCCGATCATATAAATGAATGATCATTTCTTTAGTATGATTAATGACCAAATGATGAGAGTTAACATATTTTGTAGTATATTGATCAGATAAAACCACAATTCTAATCACAATTATAAAGGAACTGCGTTCCTGCTATTCATTATGCACGGTAAAATTTATAGTTTTGATATTGAGCAGGACGAATTACTTGGAAAATATCAGCTTATAGACCACTTGCCTACTCATAGCAACTTAGCACTTACAAAATCTTATCTGACGTACTAGAAACTCCATATTTAGTTGAATAGAATATTGGAAAAGAACAAGTATAATTAAAAATTTATTTTAAGCATATATTATAACTTTTTATATATGCATGTATCATTTGTAAGACAAAAACGTGAAATGTACAATTAGGATCTGTTCGTAAATGTACCAACTTGACCTATCGCGATTTTCTCTTATAATAAACAATTTTTAAATTGTGATTTTTATATGATGATCAACCCACAAGAATAGAATTTAACTTTATGACTTTCCAGAAGATCATAACCGTTTGCATACATCCAAACTTTGCTTAATATGATAATTTTCAGTGTATTAACATTATAACATGTTTATTCCTAAGGAAATAATCGATTCTTCCAAAATCTCTATTCTATTTTTAGAAAAGTATCTTTAGATAATTGCTGTTTTAGTTAGATAGATTGGTTGTTCTTCAAAGAATTTTGTGTTCATCAAATTTCAAAATTGGATATTTTATTTACAAAAAGATCTTTTATCTATTTTGAACTATAGGATATCATGTAAATTATAATGCGCTTGTTCAAAGAATCCGAAAATTATCTCTGGAAGCAAAAACCCAATAAGCTTATGAAGTAAAGAAGTATAAAAGAATCTTATAAGTACAGAAGGGTAACATAAATAGAGATACAGATACCTCAGCAAAATACACACAGAAATACGGCTATATATATATACATATATATATATATATATATATATATATATATATATATATATTTATAATTATGGTAATAAATATCTAAATTGCTGTCGTACTCTGACGATGACAATTAAAGGTCGAAACACGTCAGTACGTGTGAATGAGGCTAGTTTTTCTATGCTATTCGACGATTGGCTAAATACAAGGAATTGGTGTTTAATTTATGCTCGTAAACTTGATTTAATAAATCTTAGCACCAATCTGCGCAATTATTGATTAGTTCAATTGTATTACCTATATATATATATATATATATATATATATATATATATATATATATATATATATATATGGCGAAAGCTGGAAAAATTCATTGTTTGTGAATGCATAGAACTTTTTTAGCTCATATTTACACTCTAGTACAACTTCATTAAGACTACTAGTGGTAAGAGCCGCATATCCAATTTTGTTATCCATATATATATATGAATTGCGGTTTGATCCTCGCTAGTCAGTTTGCCTTCGTACTCTGATGATAATCATGGAAGGTCGAAACGCGTCAGTACGAGTGACTGGCGGTAGTTTTGCTATGTTATTCGACGACTGGTTAAATAAAATGGGATTGGTGTTTACTTCAAGCTCGCAAACTTGATTTGAATAATTGTTACCACCACCCGCGCAATTATTGTTTATTTAACATATACAGATTTCAAGTTTGTCATCTGTTTATATTTATACGTAGCCTACCTATATGAGTAGATTATCAAAATAAATTTTTTCAAATTAAACATAAAATTTCGATCAGAAATCCACCGAAAATAGATATTACACGTGCTAAAAATACTACATTTATGTAGACCTAATGAATATTTTGAAGATTGACGATAAAGTTCTCGTTAAAGTCATTATTTGCCTTGTGAGCTAAGAATTAGTTGGATAAGATTATGTATATGATTTATGTCCTATATGTTGATTATTTGTTTTTTATATAATGTATTTGCCTTTGATACCATAGACGCTGCAGCTATTTAATTAACCAGTATTAAGCGGTCTAATGCACATTAACTTATCGCCGACTAATTATGGCAGAATAATATATATGGTATGATAAATCAAGTAACATATTAGTTAATATAGCACCAAAAGGATATATCAAGGTTAGCATGAAGAAACAAAAAGTGATCATACGTAATCTCGTGTATGGTGACGTTGGCCGTTCCTCCCGTCTCTAGTTAAATCACAGGTTACTTAAAAACCATATATTTCAGTTCATCAAGAACAAAATTATGTAAATATCTTATTTTCAATTATATGATGTCATGTTTACCTAGGCTAGGCAATAACTTATGATATTAGAGTTCAGAATATGACAATTTACTGAAAATGCGGGTGTTTGCATTTGTCGAGATTCTCAGTTAAATAGAAATTTTCTCATTGTATTATTCCTTGCCAATTTAGTGAAATTTATATGGAGTAGCTATGATTCGATGTGTCACTGTAAATGAATATGATAAAAGTCTACTCTACTAATACTTTGTAACGCCTAATGAACGATTGGTGCACGCAATTGTTCCACACCAGCTTTTCAGCCATTCACCGTTGGCTTCAGCGAGTGAGTCATCAACTAGCACCAACTACAGTCATACAATAAATAGCACATTCATTTAAACTGTACAAACATGTTACAATTCACGCAATGCCTAATTCAAAGATGTCTAAATGTTACTCTTTTTTAACCACGATTACATGAATATTATTCTTTCGAAAATTCTTTAATTAACTGCGGAATAAATTCGCGACGGTTGTGAGAAGCCAAGTTTTGTAATATAACTTTTGAAGCAGGCTTATTAAACGAAAATTAGTCTACTGGATGAATTGCCTTTTCTACACTATACAATTCTTCGTTTATACTGACATATGTAAGTAATTAATGGGCCAGGTGTTTATATCAAGACCGCAACCTTGATTATAATAATTTTGAAGCAGGCTGTTTTGAATTAGTTCATCGTGGGAAGAGAAGGTAATTTAATATTGCGATTACAAAGAAAACTGTGTTCGCCAAGTTGCAAGCTAAAATGTTTACTACCAGACTGTATGGGTTTTCTGGAGTAAAAGATGTTCAGAAATAGGTGTATTTCTCAATTCTGATGAACTTTAATATAAATTGAAAACCTTCATGTTGGTACCATGTCCTGACTCGGCAACCATAGTGTTAAAACTGGGTACATTTTCGGAACCATAATGTTGGTATCGGGTACTGACTCAATAGCCAGATTGGTGTCCTTTACAGACTCGGTGTATATATGATATAGAGTGATGTAGAGTTGAAGTCGCATTGTCGAATACTCTATATGTAGGTAGCTTCACTACTGCAGGTTTACATATTCGTATAGGAGATTGTACCGTCCTATTTTCCGGCATTCGTCACCCAAATATAGAGTGAGTAAAGTGTGAAATACTGACTCCTACTGATGAATCGCTAGAAAACATAAAACGAATGTGCACGAGATTATACTTTCAGTTTATGCTGTCTTCGTTTTATCCTTGTGGTCATATTGGAACTAATTTGTTGTAAGTTGCGCAACACCTATTACATAATTGCATATATATTAGTTCTCGCCACAAACAATATCTAAATACTACCAGAGATAACTAAACCAACATTGGTTCCGTAGGCGATGATAACAATTATTATAACAAGGTTGCGATCTTGATATAACACCTGATCTAATTATTACTTACATATGTCAGTATAAACTAAGAATTGTATAGTACAGAAAAGGCAATTCATACAGTAGACCGGTTTCCTCCTTATTGGCAACTCATCACGTACTGGCCAGAATTTGCTGCGGACAGGACTCGAACCTGGGCACGTCAGGTGCATATACTAGAATGCAACCTAGATTACAGTAATTGTTTTCACCGCCTGCGCAACCAATGTTCGTTTAATTATACAAATATTCAATCGTAAGAGCACCAGATTCCGAAGCAGATGTGCCCAAGTTAGTGCCCTGTTCACGACAAATTCTGGTCAGTACATGATGAGATACCAATAAGGACGAAACCGGTCTACTGGATCAATCACCTTTTCTACACTATACAATTCTTAGTTTATGCTGACATATGTAAGTAAATAATGGGTCAGGTGCTTATACTACCAGAGATGTCGGTTGATAGAGATTTGCATCCTCAGCAGCAGGTATTATGCTGCTAGGGACAGGTAAACAAGATGATAATATATAAGCTAATTCGGATTGCATAGTAATACGCCATCAAACATCGAAGGCTGAAAAATACAACGGCGTCAAATTATCCAGCAGACCATTAATTGCCAAAAACCGATAGCCAGATTGGTTTCAATAGGCACACCAAAAATATGATTCCAGCGTGACGTCAACCTTTGCATTTACAATTTGTCAAAAGAAAGGATAAAATAAGTTTTAAATCAACATCAGTTAGTTTTTAACGATTTTTGGAATGCGTAGAACGAAAATTTTGAAACAAAATTAATAACGCGTTAGAACCAACATAACTTCTAACATAAAGAACAAAAATAAAATGCCGGAAGCAATGTGACAAAGTAAATACAGTTATAAAATTGTTTTTTTGTGAATTCAAAACAAACTGACGCAGTTCGAGATTTATCCGTCCACTTATTTGTTGGAACTTTGTCTCTCTTCGATTGTGCAATCTGTTTTATTCACGTAACAAGATAAAACAAATATTGCAATAAACTATTTAAAGGAATTTTTATTTGTGATATTTAATGCAAAAATCAATGTTTAAAATTCTATAAAGGGCATCAGACTAACTAGCAAATTTTAAAAGCTTTTCTTCAACGAAAAATAAAATAACAATGCTCTATGTCCAAATTATCTTTATTATACGTCCACATGAATACACCTATTAATCATTAGAATGGTCAGGCAAATACTTTTATTATTCATATTTCTTTAGATACTCGTAGTTAATGGAAAGATTTCTTATTTGACGGTTGCTACTCTCTTGTTTTTGTTTCGAAAAAAATATAAAACACTGGCTAAATAAAGCACACATTTCATATAGAATGGCAATAAGTTCTGAACTTTAAAATATCTAATTGAATTGGTCTTACTCAAGAGACCTATAAAACACCGACCATTTTCTAAGGCTTGTGGTATACGTTTTACTGGTTTAACCTATTTAGATTCATTTTATGCACCTTTAAAATATTATAATAAATAAATTTTAAATTTATTCATAATGGTACCAATTAGAAAAATAAACGTTTCGCTCATAATAAAATATAAATCTTTCATTTTGTATAAAGCAATTCCAAAACATGCGTGTTAATAGTCAAATCCTCATGCCCCGAATGGAAATGATCATCCTGAAGATCAATAGCACTTGTGTGTGTGTGTGTGTTTGTATGTGTGTGATTTTTTGTATTCATTTTCGTTTAAGATTTTTTGCATAATCACATTGGTTCTTACGACGCAATTTTTTACGTCAGGTAGAAATGAGAATTGATTACGTTTTAGCAAACAGGACGCCAAAGAAAGACGACAAGGAGTAATTTGTATTAAAAATAGGTTACATGGTGCCAACAGCCGGTCTAATAAATATCGATTAATTTATTATTCGCCAAAAAAATATAGATAAAGACTGTTTATGCAAAAATTTTCAACAAGAGAAAAGTATGAATGCGGCTTTTGATGTAAGGAATACTTTTACTTAAAATAAAACTAGCTGGAGACGTTTTCATCTATTCCAAATTTTATTACAATTCAAGTGAAATATTTATTTTGTTGCACACCTTGTGTGTGGAAATCGGAAAATTAAATTGCTACAAATAACCACCCGAATTGGCCAAATTACATGCGAAAAAATAGTTAGTTTGAATAACAATCTAGATATTCTTAAATAAATTTAAAGACATTTCATACATAACACAAAATAGAAATTATAAGTCATGGCGTTATTGCAGAATTGAGAATGAGCTTGAACTTTCTAAATGCCGTGCTGTCATAACTACTGAAGCCCTAACTCCATCAATGCTAAATCGGAGTGCTCGGCTCTTATCTTAACAGAATCCGTGTCCAGTGCTGCTGTGCAAATCGGAAAAGAGTAATAATTTGTATTAGTTCAAAGGCAAATTATGCGCTCTACTTCGCAGTTAAAAATTCAATAACTAGTTGTCTGATGTTTCTGAAGTTTTTTACATATAATAGATTAACGTTCTATAGAAACAAAAAATAACAAGAAACTTTATTCTAAAGTATGCGAGGAGGAAAATTTTATTTATAATTTTATTTGTCATCACCTGAAGCTAACCAGATTACGAAAACAATTTTTAACATATAACACTGAACGGTTGTAAGTATATAATATGACAAAATGTAACAAAAAGGCAAAAGATATGGAACATAAATTACAGAATAATTTGTTCGATATGTCAATCGTTCAAAACGAAGCGTAATATTACCATCTATCTGGGAGGTAAAGCGATTACAAAATTACAAATCCAAAAAAATAGGATAAGACAATATTGGTCTTCAAGTCAGACAAAGTACAACACCTTTCTTTAAATAAAGCTAGCGAACTTGAAGTAAATATCAATCCCATCGTCGTTAACCAGTAGTCGAACAAAAGCGCAATAGTATTCGTGTTGACGTCAAGCTCGCAAATTTGATTTTAAAATTTGTTATCATCACCCACGCAATCATTGATTATTTAAGCGTATAACACCAGTCAGTGTGTTCATTCTTTAAATCAATTTTGAAACGAGTCAATCGAAAAACAAAGTAAAACTACTGTCAGTCGCAACGCATTGAAGCGTTTCGACCTTCCATGATCATCGTCAGAGTACAACAGCAAACTGATTAGGAGGATTAATCTGAAATGCATATATAGAAGAAAGTTAAATTAAATACGCGGCTCTCATTTCTAGTAGTCTACGTGACTGGAAATCTCGATTGCTCAATTTCTGTGCAGTCACTAAACGTTTGCAGCTTTCGCAACAAACATATGTGTGTGATGGTGATAACAATTCGTCAAATCAAGTCCGCGAGCTTGAAGTAAACACTAATCCCTTTGTTTTTAACCACTCGTCGAAAAATATAGAAAAACTACCATCAGTCACACATACTTTCAAATTTCGATCTTCTATTATCATCATCAGAGTACCACAGCAAATAGACTAACGAGATTCAAACCGAAATGCATATACACCGAAAGCAAAATTAGATATGCGGCTCTCACTTCTACTATTCTCCCATGCGTTGTTCTTGATTGTAAATTTCGGCCGCATAATTTTTATGCAGTCACGAACATTAAATTTTGCAGCTTTCGCCACATATTGATAGAGGCAATACCACTAAACAATCGTTGATTGTGCTGGTGGTGGTAATAATTCTTTAAATCAAGTTTGCGAGCTTGAAGTAAACACAAATCGCATTGTATTTAATCAGTTATCGAGCAACATAGCTAAACTAAAGTCAGGCACGCGTACTGACGTATGTCGACCTTACCGATAATAGACAGAGTCCGACGGAAATCTGACATTTGAGGATCAAACCGAAATGCAGGAATACGAAGTGCAAAATTAGATTTGCGGGTCTCATCTCTAGTAGTCTCGCATAAGCTGTACTTGCCTGGAAATATCGGCTGCACAATTTCTACAATAACAGGTAAATTATATATATATATATATATATATATATATATATATATATATATAAGGCCAATATTTAGTCTGGCTGTTCCGAACAGCATTATATCTTTTTTTCTATTGATTATGCGACAACATCTTTAAATAAAATTTACAAATTAAGCGAGAAATATATGAAAACGGAGATATATGTATAATTTATTCTACTGATAGCGTACACATTTATTCACCTGTGCCTCATAGGTTCTAAATGAATGAAACACTACCCAAAAACAAGATTTTTTATAAAAGAAGATGGTTGTAGTGTTTACATAGTAGGATTAATGTTTATATCAAGCTAAAAACCCTGATTTTAATAACGTTTAATACCACCCACGCAATCAATTACTGTTCAACAGAATAACCATTTAACAGAATATTTTTAATTTCTAAAGAGATTTACTGAGCTTTCGATATCAAAATAGAATATTTCATTTGGTAGAATTGCATTTGACGTGATTATAATCCACAAAAAAGTACCAAAGAAAATACAATGGACGATCAACGTCAAAAATGTTAATCAAAATAGCCCAATTCGGAATTTACTAGTAAAATTAAACAGACATTTTGTTTTATTATTATCGTATATTCTTGTAAAATGTCGATTGATATCAAAACGAAGGTGTGATATCTCAAATTGAACGCATCAACGATGTATCATAATCATTTCTCATAAAATGAAGTAAAGAACTGAGATGGTAATGTTAAAAACTAGTTCAAATAAAATAAAATTTAAATATGTTAAAATGAAAGTTGCCTATCAACATCTGTGCAAAGCTTTAATATCATCATAGTGTAATTAATGTCGACACGTAAGCTTTGTTTCGCAAAAGCAACATTGCGTATATATATAATTAAACGAACACTGGTTGCGAGGCCGTTGATAAAAATTACTATAATCAAGGTTGCGATCTTCATATAAACACCTGACCCATTATTTGCATAAATTTGTCAGTGTATACAAAGTATTACATAGGGTAGAAAAGGAAATTCATCCAGTAGACCGGTTTCGTCCTTATTTGTAAGTCATTAGTTACAGTCCAGAATTTCACTGCGGACAGGGCTCGAACCTGGACACGTCCGCTTCGGAATCTGGTGCCCTCACCACTGAGCCACTCTGATGTGCACTAAAAACACAATTTTGTTTGGTTTGCCCCAAAAAACGAATTACCAGAGCTTGTAATACAGCTAACCTGCATATGTCTTACACCACAAGGTAAATTTGCACTGTCAAAAGTATCAGATTAATAAATCGGATAACAAATGAACAAGTGTGTACCTTTCGTATGCACACATTTTTGGAGTTTCGTCGAGAGTACAGTAGACTTGTCGAACAAACGATTTACATTTACGTGTTTATAGATTATGTGGGCGCCGAATAATTGTTAATAAATTTTTTTTCAGACATTATAAATAAGCGACAATCAAGTTCTTAAATGGCTGCTCAGCACTGTTAATTTGTCGTAACTCGTACATATTGACGGGTTTGCGACCACCAGGTCACGACAGAAAAAGTCTCGAAGTTGAAATAACTGAAAAATAATAAATACCTTTCTTAATAGCTTAAATATGGTGCTAAGGCAATAATAACCTCAATTACAGTGTAATTGACCGAAATATATGTTGTTCAATACTGTTGAAGTCATGATCAGAACTTAATGTAGCTTTCGACAAACTTATATATTGTGCGATTAAGCAAAAAAATTGCTAATGCGAATGATAATAACGAATAATAAACCCGTAATTATGGTGTTAGAAAAGAAGATTGATTATACGGTATTAGAGCGACGGTTGCTTGTAAAAATTATATATCTGTCTCATTTGCCTAATCGACAGCAGTAATTTTATTGATCGTCTAACATACAGTCACACATGATATGGATGAATGCAAAAACTGGTAAAATTAGATTGTTTAAACTATGTTCAGCCACTCATCATAATTTGACCACGCACTTTTTCCGCTAAAAAAAGACAGACTTAATATAAAACGGTCAAAAGAAGATTGTTCATCAATGCGTGTACATAAATTACATGCTTCAGTGGCGTGCAGTTCGTGGATATCACAAAACATGTGAACATGTTTAACCATAAATGTGCGAAGATAGAACTAACTGCCACTAAGCAACATTAAGCATGCCATTACATCGATGCAAGTGTCACTTAAGCCTTTTTGTTTAGTCGCCATATGTATCCTTTAAAGGTGAGCCAGTCCAAATTGATTTAGCAACACCGCACATAATCACTCGACACAAGACACTAAATTTTGACCCCAACATAGCTGTCAATAAAAATAGTGCAGTCTATAAAATGAGTTAGTCGACACTAGTTTTGTTTATGGAAATTCACAAGAATACACTAAGTTTTGTAACAAGTCAGCCTGTATCATATGCCATTTTTATTGGCAGTTGTTTGTCGTGAAATGACGGCAAAATAAAATATACGTTTTCAAAAATTTTGTCACACGCCTAAACATTGGTAAAGCTGTAACGCTAACCTTTATTGCAGTATTCCGTCTAGCAAACTTATAACACTTGACTGACCATTAAAGAAGTAAATTACATCTCATTTATGAATTAGAAAACACTACTGCTCTAAGGCTTATGCTGAAATAGTAAATGTTCTAAATGGTCGTTTTCGCAGATTTCGATAGTTTGTTCTATTTTGACATTGGTAAAATTATCATATGATATGGAGGGAGCAAGTCGTAAACTCGCACTTTGAATCATCTATATATATATATATATATATATATATATATATATATATATATATATATATATATATATGGATGTCTGCATCGTCCAGTTGTATCACGCTATTTCCGAATTTGAGAAATATTGACGGCTGTTAATTGTGACTAGTCGATTAGCCTGAAACGTATTCGAGCAGGAAACCACCATTTAGATCGTGTCGATATTGACATGCCCACCTGCTAGTTATTACCGGGTGTGTAATGTCTTATAAAGAAAGTGGCATTTGTAACATTGTCATGGCAACCAATATTATAGAACAAAGTTGTTTATTTATCAATAGTCTTAGGACAAATTATTGTCAATAAGAAATATTAGCGCATTATATCGAGTCTCCAACACTATCAGAGCAAATTTGCAAAGTCCACGCAATGAAAAATACAATAAGTTGAACATTGATTCTTTCACAAATTAATTGTTATGGGCTTAACATCAAATTTTGCCTGCAGTATAATGATATTTTGTTTAAATTAACACTTTACGCATATTATTTTTAAACTCAAATTTATTGTATTCCATAATAGAGAACAGTTTTATAGCAACGCATGCGAGTTGAATTTCGCATCAAAAAGCTATTGAGTATAAAAGTTGTGGAAATGTATCAATAATACATCAATTATTAATGTTAACCCATTGTTTCACAAAGTATTAGCCTGCAATTATACGTTTTTCCACTTTAAGCGTGTGCGATTTATACAAGTAATGACGCGTTAGGGCGAAATCTACGAACAAATTTGGTTGAGAAATAAAATAATTTCTATAAATAAATTTCTACAGTTGCTTACCTTGCTTAAGATGGTTTTCAATTGACATTTAATTTAGGTTACAGCAGACGGTCAAATGACGGAGCTCGGTTTTATATGACATTTATGTTCTGAGACAATTTCAATTAGGCAAATTAAATAGTATGTATATTTACCTGAGCAGCTGGTGACAACTTAATTTTTATTTTGTTATATATTAAGTATACTATATCAGGCTAATATAAATAGGAACCGAAGTTTATACCAAAGCCAATATGAACACAACGTTAAATATTGTTTGTTGCGGAGAGCTAATATATATGCAAGTATTTATTAAGTGTTGCACACCTAGTAACAAATTAGTTCAGTTGTGACCAGAATGATAAAACAAAGGCAGCATGAACGGAAAGTATGATCTCATGCACATTCGTTTCGTGCATAGTGACGACTCTTTAGTAGGAGCCGTTATATATTTTGGTGAAGAATGTGGGATAATAGGACGGTACCATCTCCTAGACGAATGTGAAAACCTGTAATAGTGAAGCTAACATCATATAAAGTCTTCGATAATGCGACTTCAACGCTAACTCAGACTATATAATATATATACCGAGTCTGTAAAGGATACTAACACTATGGCTATTGTGTTAGAAACCGATACAAACATTATTGTACCGAAAAGGTACATGGTACTAACATGATGGATATCAATTTATGCTATAGTTCACCGAAATTGAGAATTGAGATATCACAACGCGTTATCTAGTGCACTTAGGCGTTTCTGTGACAACTGTCCACACATAAAAAGAGCCGGATTTTCATCTCAAGCTCATTATATATATATATATATATATATATATATATATATATATATATATATATGAAAATGAAAAAAGTAGCAATTTAAGGATGCGTATTTGGGTTGAACAAATTTTAATTTGATGCGCTTCATTCGTTCAACTATGAATTACATAAGCTTGCAAATGCCTTTTTGTCTAAGATTCTATATTTTTAATTTTATCTACTAACTCCTCAGTTGTAAGCAGGGCAATGTGAGCTGGAGTTAAACTTGTGTCCGTTTAGTTCGAAGCCAAACAGCAGATGATCTGAACCAGATGACGTTAAATGTCAAGTAATGTGCGTTTTCTGATTGAAGTGAATGAGGTGTGTTTCTCCAACTAAACTGTGCAGGAGCTTCACTCCTGTTCGCAGCAATCGATCGCCAGCTAATGAACACTAATTCATGAATTAATAGACGGATCGGTGTTGTATAATGCAATGTCTCAGTTATAAAAACAAAGCCTAAATAGATTGTAGGTGTTTTATAAAAAACTGTTCAGTAAATTCAAACGTTTACCAGTGTCTTTTTTGCAGTGTCTTATATCTTGGTGTGCTTGTACTGTAACTCCACAAAATCCATACATTCTGGCCTTGATCGATATCATTTATCACATTTCGCGGTAATCATGACATCATTCAATTAAATATATACAAGTTAGATACTGTTCGTGGCTGAGAATTAATATATACGCAATTGTGTATTAGATGTTGCACACCTATTTTCCCACATTCCTAAGCCTAATATATAGTCGACAAAGGGCGTAACACCGGCTTCCACTGATGAGTCGCCAGTAAGCACGAAGCGAATGTGAACGAGATTATTCTTTCTGTTCATGCTGTCTTTGGTTTATCTTTCTGGTCATATTTCAACTAATTTGTTACTAGGTGCGTAACACCTAATACAAAATTCCCTTTATGTTATTGAGGAAAGTTACAAGGCCAAAAATGGAAACAATCATTGCTTGCGCAGGAGGTGATGGCAATTTTTTAAATCTAGTTAGCAAGACTGATATAACAACCAATCCAATTTTAATTACACGGTAGTATATCTATATTGTGCGATTCGTTAAATACAATAGAACTGATTTACACGTCAAGCTCAAAAACTTTATTTAAATAAAAGACCTACATTAACTACCATCCCCTGAAAGAACTAAGTAACGTAGGCATTACCTTCCTCTGCTTCAGTTTATTGTCATGTGTCAATAAGGAGGTATTTAGAAACAGTAATTCTATCCTAACTAAATATGGCAAACATTGACTAGGTAGAATCTGTTAGAATTTAGAAGCACAATGCTCCGAGATAGCATCTAAATTAATTTTGTCTTTTGAACACACCTTATGGATGTCATAGATCACCCATTCTGTATATAGGACTGTAATTGGAAAAGTGTCATTGTCTCATTTTTATTTATCCTTCCATCAATTTCTAATATCTTATAATTTATTTGCTTCGGTCGTTTCATTTTTTATCTATTTATATATTAATCTTATTGTGGATTTGACCGCATTTTTCTTGTGTGGGACAATTGATAGCACTCATAGGTCGGTAACATCTTGAATTTTTCTAATTTTCAGCTGATGTAATTTTTGGCCTCACTTGATGGGTTCTCACTTGTCCCTTCTTCTTTAAGCCTTCAATTAGCTGATTGTCTGAAAATGATGTTGGAACAAGATTTTCCATTGTTTTAAAATATTAATCTTATGTTTGCAGTATTAAATAAATATTTTATCCAGTCAATTAGGATATTGTGTATTGGTAACTCATCAAGTCAAAGGGTGGACGGTGAATGCAGACAACTTGTTGAGTCCTACAAGGATAAGGTGATTAATCTATTTCCCGTTGTTCAACATGTTTCGTTCAAAGCTAATTTAGGTACCAAATACGGTGCTATGTCAGAAAAGCAGAATAATCGTTATCATGACATCGAGAAACAATTAGTAAAGCAAGTAGAAAATATTCGTTTTATTAAAATATGTTTAATTCACTGCATAATTCCTAAATGTTCTAAATTTAAACTACCGTTTCATTTAAGCTGCACTGAATTCGAACATAATGAATTCGTTGATTGGTAATTTAGAAGAACGCAAACATGAACTCATTAGTGAGAAAACTAAAATAAGATCTACGTTATTTTCTTTCTTGCACGCGCATGATTGTGAATGTATGGAGGATTTTACTGATATCGCACGTAATAGAGAGATTAAAAAGGTTGAGTTCAGACATGTCATTAAGTTAGGAAATTTAGGTATTTATAGACAGACCACAGTTAAGACTAGTTCTTCTGTAACTAATCGAGTGGTAAATCCTTATAAAATAAAATTTAATGAGAATCAGCTGGAAATGCTTAATCGTGGTCTGAGCACAGCTATCCAAATTGAGAAATCACCAAAAATTAAGGTAATTACTCAGGCTTTTTAAAAAAGCCAATTCCTCACAAACATAGATAAGATTAGATTTGAATTGGACATAGTCAGAACTGTGTTAATGCACAAAGAGGAAAAATCTAAACCAAATTATGGAATAAGATGTCTCAGAAAAGAATGTATGAAAGCAGACAAAGGGGAAGCGACAGTTCTGATGATTCAATCTGATAAAATGATACAATTATGAACAACTAGAAAATATAGATGTATAAGATAAAATACATTAATATCCTTCGGATAAGTTACAAGGATAAGTTTAATTATTGATCAATAGCATAATTACCACGGGTGAATTGGATCAAGCACATGGTAAAGCTCTCATACAAAGAGATACATTTGCGGCCAAATTGTATGTTTTACTAAAGGTACATAAACCATGCAACCATTTGAGAATTTTGGTAAATAGCCAACACTCACTAAAATTTCAAATGTCTAAGTTTTATATGTCATAGAATAAAGAAATATTCGTACGTCTTAAACCATACATTGATGAATTCATTCCATGTGGTTGAGATTTTTGATAAATGTGATCTAAATGAAAACGATTGATTGGCAAGTGTAGATGTGGTGTCAATGTACACTCATATATTAGTACCAAATCACTGAAATATTGTCAGTGTTTCCTCGTTGATCATACGGTAAAATTAGAAGGAAGTAAAATAACGATGAGACATGTCATGGAGACGATGAATATATGTATGTCCCCTCCTTATTTTTATATTTAGGAATGAATTATATAAGCAAATTGGAGATAGGAAAATCACTGTCAGTTCCAATAGCTAACATCTGCATGCCTTAAATGGAGAAAACCTCTTAGATATAACACCCCTAAATCTAAAATCGTATGTACGATATTTGGATGATCTATTATATATTTGGAATCACGGGGAGGATCAACTGATAGCAAATCAAGTGAAAGACATGAAATTTACGATTGAAATTGAATCACGTGGCGAATTACCATTACTGGGTGTCAAGCTATTTAGAAATGGTACAAAATTACAACAGAATATTTATGGGAAGGATACTTGCTCAGGATTCCTTATAATTTCAATTCAAATTAGCCATATAGAATGAAAAGCGGTAACTTAAAATCGATGATAATTAGTATCTTAAGATTAACAGATACAAAACATAGCAAAATTGAATTAGGTAAACTTCGAGAAGTATTCAGTGATAATGTGTACACGCTAAAGTTAATTGATGCAACTATGATGGGCATCATTTAATCATGATTGGAAGTACGTAAAACAAAATAAAACAAAAGAGAATCGGAGTTTTATGGTTATACTTAACCCCAAACTAAATAGGAAAATAAAAATGTTAGCATTCAAATACAATGTAAGTACTATTTTTTAAACAGACCCTTACGTTATTCGCTGCAAAATAGAACCGTTAGACAAATCAGGGTTATATGAAATTCCATGTAACGACAGTAACCTGATGTATGTGGGTGAAACCATGTGCCCAATTAAGTTAAAAAGAGAGGAATATAAAGCCGCATGCAAATATGGCCATGTTAATAGATCAGATCTTGCACGCCATACAGTAGAGACAGGACACACAATTAAATGGGATGGTTGCAGCTACATATAAATTTTTTGTCGCAGTAGTTCGACAAAATTGATTAGAGAATCCATCGGCATAAAATCGAGAATTGACATACTGAATGAAACAGCCGTTGAGAAATCACTAGGTCCAATTTTGAATGTAGCATTAAATTATGGTAGGAAGCGAAGTTTGCATGAATAAGAATCAGAAACTCGCTAAAGTGAAAGAATAAGAAAACTGGTTTTCTATTAACCTACAGATAAAGTGGGGTGAGTAATTAAATATTTCATAATTTTATTTCTGATTTTCTTAGACTTTCATCCATATTTCTTTGTTATCTTATTTTATCTATTAACTTTGTGAAGTGTTTGTTCGAGGAAAAAAGGAAACTTTTCTTTGTATCATTACCATTATCTTTGTATCGCGAGCAATTTTAAGACTTCTTTTATGACCCCTTTTCATTTTATCTTAACTTTCTATCCTTTTGAAACACCTTATCCTTATCTAATTTAATTCTACTCACTCTCAATTATTTATTGTGAAAATTTTGCGCCCATGTATTCACAACATGTTGCCACCTCCTTACCCCGATGACGCTCTCGATTGCTTCAATAAGGAAAATAAGCGTAAAGATAGGTCTGGTGTGTGCAGAGAGGAATTGACATTTGTCACGTTAGTTTCACGTGAATGAGTGATACTCATGCCGCTAATTACATGTAACAGATTATTTCTCAGTCTTAAAAAAACGCCCACACACATACACGCACACAGGCGTGGCGTATGCTTATCTAGTGAATCGTCAAATGTTAAATCGCTGCAATTTCACCGAGATAGGTGTACACGTGCAGTCACATATTACTCCTCCATCCAGAACAAACGAGAACATAAATACCTAGGCATGGATCATAAAAGTGCAATAGTTGTTCAGAGCGATATGTTGGTAGAAAACTGGTAAGCAATGAATGGTTAAGTCTGACTGTGTTTTTTTTTCTTTTTTATGTTGCTGTACTATCACTGTTTTTATTACTGAATTTATATATAGTGGAAATGAAATTTTATACAGAAGAAAATATAACAAATAAATCGTTTCTAATGCTTTTTGTACAAACTTGCATCAATTTTAAAGTTCTGCCGTAAAACTATACGTTTGTAACTAATTTATTGATTTTCGTTAATTGAAGCAGGTAACCTTTGAGAGAGGGAGCAATGAGATTGTACGCTAGTGCAGATAAATTTACATTTTGATAGTATATGATTTTTATTTGTCGCCTACGCCAATTTTCATTCTAACCAGATTTTCTAAACATAAGTGGGCTTTTGTTGTTAGAGTACATTCTTAACTCTATCAACTCGAAAGATTTAGCTACATTAATAATTTTGAAAGGACAATACTGTTAAGCGTTTACTTTTCGTTTGTAAAAATGGGAGGAAACGAAGGAAGAATTAAATAGATCATTCTTCTTTTAGCTTAAAATTTCATCAATACATTTTATTAACAAACTCCCCTGAACGAAGTAAACTAGCATTGAATAGATAACAGGAAGCCCAGAATTGCAACCAGATATCATACGCTACTTTTGCAAGCATGATAGAAAAGTTTTTATTAAAATGTGTATTGGTAGTATCTTATTACATATATTTTGTATACATTGATTTAATATTGCATAAGAAAGAAAACGCAATTCGATAAATGCATCGATGCTATCCGTTTTGAGACCTCGTCCAATATGTGACAGAAACGCCATGCACATTTAATTCAAAATCACGCCATTTATCACATATGCTAGAATTATCACACATCTCATTGAAATTATACCATTTTCTATGTATTAGTAACTTAATTTGTAAGATACTTTGTGTACATTGGTATAACTTAATTCTATATCAGGTTAATACCCACAAAAGCCAAACTATGCTAGAATACGACTTAAAAATGACAACATCTGAACGCTTTACACGACGAATTAAAAGAGCAGGGAATTCGCGGATGCCTAATACACAACCGATGCATTTCCACACACCACATCACCTGCTAAAAAAACAAATGTAAAGGATAAGCCCTCTGCAATCAAGCAAACCAACAGTTTCTTTTATGTATACATCTGCTATGTCCGTACAGTGCGATAAGTAGGCCGACCTGGCTAACTAATAACGAAGTCAATTCAACAGCATTTTCGATAAAACCTAGCTGAAATATGTAAAAATGTTTCCGCAATATATAAGCACAATGTTTATAAAAATGGCACTCTAAAACGGGAGAGTTCCATAGAAAAAAACGAAAAAACCTGCAAACTGCAGAAGCTGTCATTGTGTATTAGGTGTTGCGAACCTAGTAACAAATTACTTCAGTTGTGACCAGAAGGATAAATCAAAGACAGCATTAACAGAGAGTATAATCTCGTGCTTATTCGCTCCTTGCTTAATTTTGACTCATCTGTAGGAGCCGGTATTTCGCCCTTAACTCACTAAATATTTTGGGTGAGGAATGTGGAAAAATAAGACGGTACCAGTAATCAAGCTCAATTTAGTGTTTTATTGAATACCGTATTATTCTATTTATTAATGAGACAATTTTATGTTCTGAACTAAGTTCTAATTTCTAAATTTAATAAGTCATTGTACCGTCCAATATTTTTACATTCATCTTCCAAATATATAGTGAATAAGAGAATAATACGGCTCGCACTGAGGAGTCACCAGTAAGCACTGAACATATGCGCACGAGATTATACTTTCCATTCATGCTGTTTTTGGTTTGTCCTTCACGTCATATTTGAAAGAATTTGTTTGTTAGTGCGCAACACCTAATACACAGCCTCTTGTACAAGTTGTCGTATACAAAATCAATAGCCCACCACTAAAAATGAAAAGGTTTACATATGATATGCGCATAAACCGGTGACGTGTCTTGCTATAAATCAAGCTTGCCAGCTTAAAGTGAACACCAATGCCATTGTAATTAACCAGTCGTCGAACAACATAACAAAACTACCGCCAGGCGCGCGTACTGACGCGTTTCGACCTTCCATGATCATCATCAGAGTTCGAGTGTGTGTACGTCAGATTGTGCATTTGCCGCTTTCTCTTTGCTGTCGTTTAAGTATTTATTCGAAATTAATACCCTTACCTGCCCAAAATTTTCTATATAGAGTAGCAAATGCAGCACTTCAGTTGTCATTGGCGAAATGATAATTGCCCTTTCTAACTGTGACTTATATGACTGCTTTTTAATGAAATTGTGAAGTAATGAATGATTTATTTATCATTCCAAATTACTGATACAGCACAGTTAAAATAACCCATTTCTTCTTCACCACGTCTCAAACTCTCGTAAATATTTATCCTTTTTTAGTAACTATGGCAAAGTCAAGGTGATTTTGTTAGATTATATGTTTGTAATATGCAACAGCAAATAAAGAGGCAAAATGTACGTGCAAAGGCGAATATGCATAACTCATTAAACAAAGTGTGCACACATTTTGGGTATAACAAAATGCGAATTAGAGATATATTTTTTCTGACGGCGTTCAAAAGACGCAGTTGTTTAAGAAGCACCAAACGATATGTTTGGCTTGGTGTGTGACATGTGTGGGCGTTTTTTCCCCCATATTTGTGAAAAAGTATCACCTTTGCCAATAGTGCTTAATAAGAATAACACTCAGATTTGCTTTTTTCGTAATCAGTCATTATTGCGTGGTCAGCGCATTGAGTAGCCATTTCAACTTTACAAAAATCAAAGGTTCGAGCCCTGTCCGCGGCAAATTCTGGCCAGTACGTGATGAGTTCCTAATAAGGACGAAACCGGCCTACTGGATGAATTGCCGTTTCTACACTATACAATTCTTAGTTTATACTGACATATGTAAGTAATTAATGAATCAGTTGCTTATGTCAAGATCACAACCCTGATTATAATAATTGTTGTCACCGCTCGTGCAACCAATGTTCGTTTAATTGTATATTTATTGTTTGCTTCACAAATCGTTTGGAATACATTGGCTATATAATGCTTCTGAGCAACATTAGTCCTTGATATAGAAATAAATGCAATTCGATTTGTTTTAGTCCGGTGGATAATTTGCGTGCGAGATTTAAATGTGTTGTCAAAAATTTTAAACATGGCTTCTTGTATTTCATGATAAAAGCTTCTAGAGGGAGAGCCGCATATCTAATTTTTCTTTAAATATAAATACAATGCGGTTTGATCCTCGCTAGTCGGTTTTCCGTCGTATTCTAATGATGATCAAGAAAGGTCGAAACGCGTCAGTGCGTGCAACTGGCGGCAGTTTTGATTTTTTGTTCGAAGACTTGTTAAATACAATGCTATTGGTGTTTACTTCAAGCTCGTAGTCTTGATTTAAAGAATTGTTATCACCACCTGCGCAATCAAATTTTGTTTTATTATATTCTCTCTCTCTCTCTCTCTCTCTCTATATATATATATATATATATAGCATATATATAAATGGAAATAGTAAACACCTAATGTTCGTGACCAAAGGAAATTGTGCAGCCGACATTTCCAGTCACGTACAATGTATGCAAGACTACTAGAGGTGAGAGCCGCATACCTAATTTTGCTTTTCATATATATTTAATGCTGTTTGATCCTCGATAGTGAGTTTGCCGTCGTACTCTGATGAAGATCAAGGAAGGTCGGAACGCGTCAGTGCGTTGCGCCTGGCGGTAGTTTTGTTATGTGTGTTTACTTCAAGCTCGCAAACTAGATTTAAATAATTGTTACCACCACCCGCGCAATCAATTAGTGTTTACTTATATTGCTTCATAAATCATTTGAAATACATTTGCTATAAAAGGCTGATGGGCAACGTTAGTCCTTGATAATGAATTAAATGCAACCCAACTTGTTTGAGTCTGATGGATAAATTGCGCGCGAGATTAAAATGCGATGCTAAAATTTTAAATATGGGTTCTTAGATATATTATTTAAGATACATTTCACATGGAAGTGAATAATATGTTAATATGTTAAAAACTGTTTGCTAGCATACAAGTTAACCACATCTTCAATGTGTTCTGAGAATTTCATCAGCTTTAACCAATTTTACTTCTACAAAAAAATTACCAACGGTATACGATTCAAAATCGATGATGTACAATTCACGCAGTTCGATTGAATGATGATAGTCATTTTGTTAGGTACCCTCTAAAAGATGTTTCACGTTCAAACGAGAAAATTCAGTATCACAATATTTCATTCAAAATTTTGCTGTCATGAGTTATATCGATGATACAATTATCGTCATTGATGACGATTTAAAACTGAAATGCATGCTTAGTTATTTTATTAATGTAGACGGGAATATGTGGTTAATTTGCAAACGTGAAAGTCCTCTCTGTAGCACCCTATTTTCTCGACTTATTGGCATTGATACAGGAATATGGTAATCTAAGGAGGAAAATATTACAATCTCGGACACAGACTGTTATCAATTTCCAAAATAAAATTTCGTGTAATCAATTTATCCAGCAGAATAAAAAAATACGTTTCTAAGGCACTTTCATGTCAAGGAATAAGGGTGCTTTACAAACATTGATTATGAAACAGGTATTACGAAGAAAATGTTAAAACAATCAAGAGAAAATAATTGGCATAAAGGCAGCATGTTTGCACATAAGTAAATAGCTGTACATTTTATTTACCATCTATAAATGACACATCCAAAATGTACACTCGACCAATTAAATATCGGAGATTCCTCTAATATCTTATAACGAGAATACAATAAATTTTGTAGCTTAACCGGATTTATTTACATTTGCTAATATACTGGTGCTTCATGTTGACAATAACTTTTCTTTAAAGCTCTGTTTCGTTTAAATATTCCAGTCCGACATCAACTACTTGCCCTAATACAGCTCATTTCTGTTTAACCACCAACTATGTACTATTAGTTTCGCAAAGATCCAATTGATCCCAGTTTCCAGGTACACATTGAGTTCGCGGCTGGGTGCTGATTCGAGATTAGATCGTACCTCAATTCCACGGGTTAATTTGAATGATATTGAAGCCTTCGAAGGTCGAATCTGCACCCAGTCACAACGAAGACAAATTCAATGCGTACTTGGAAATGGGCATCGGTGTTTCACTATGACGTCCGCACTACGCCTTCCTTCAACAAATAACCACCAAATATATTTTTTCAATCAGCATTATTGCTGTTAGTAGTCAACAAATACTGGCCAGAAGCTTAACCGATTTTTGGCTTAAAATGCGAAAGGCGCTTGCTCTTCATCCTTGGAAAAAGTCACAAAATTCCTTTTAGTAGCAGCACATGTTGCTCACGTGAAGTGTCGAATTCGGTTTTAGTGTACAGTTTATACTTAGTCTTTATCGGGTAATAAACGAATGAGAGCATGCCTGCCGAACTCAATTTTAGCCAATCAGGCCTCAAATACAGGTGCTTGACTGGCAGTTAAACTAAGTCCTCGAAATCAATGAATATAATTATGATCAGCTAAAAGAACTGTTACACATAACGTTAAACAGTTTTTCCGTTACAATATATCAACATAGTATAATACTGACCATCAAAGGTTGAAACGTTTATGTCACTGTGACTGACGGTCACCTTGCTATTGCCAGCAACTGGACACAAACAAGATTAGTGTTCAGCTCAATTACGCAAATTGAATTATAATACCATTGAAAACTTCGTTGAATTCTCTTTGGAATAATGCGAACGGAGCATATCGTTATGGCCATGATTGCAAAGATATTGTGCCACAAATGTACAAGGCACGCAAAAATAAGAAACGTAAAGGCTGCACTTTTATTTTCAGTACATTAAATATTTATTTCGTTATGTTCAATTGCTTTTCAGTGTTTCATTATTATCCGACGTTAAACGGGGAAGTTCAAAGCGTAAGCATTTGCGCCTGACTTTATTTTACCTAAATGTTCAAATGGTACTTATAAACTGCGGTTTGCTAAATGGTAGTCATTTTGCTGGCATGCTATGTTTGTGATCATGAAAAGTCGTACATGTATGTGCCAATGAAGACTATTTGTCAGTGCTATGAGACATTGCTTCAAGTATCACAGGCAAAGCATCTATTGTGACGGTTTCGACCATTTTCAACATTATGTAATGTATTGTTTAAACTTAAAATTAATTTTTTTAAATGACCTATCTCTTGAATTATATATATATATATATATATATATATATATATATATATATATCTTATATATATTTGATATATATGCCTTATACTTATTAAATTTTCTTTTATTTTGTACATGGAAAGGGTATTATATATACGTATATGTATATATATATATATATTTATTACATACACACATAATATCAATAAAATTGCTCTTTAAATGCGTTAAATAACAAGAAAAGATGAAACATTTATATTTACACAAAAATAAACTGGCTATATTGCTCATATTAATAGGATAAAGATTTAAAACATTTCAATAAAACTATAAAGGACGTCAAGCCTACACAGACAAACAAAAACGCATATATATATATATATATATATATATATATATATATATATATATATATATATATATATATGTCGGTGTGAAGAAATATGAGCGTATCCAAAATACGTATATTTATATTTGAATGTAGGTGTGTGCATATGTTGAAAGGAAAAACGAATATAAAATGTGACCGTAGAGATAGTGGGAATTGCATCCCTTCCAATTCAGGCTCAATGCCTGAACATGCATTTTTTGCTTGCATAAATCATGCCGCAATTTACTTATCCACGTTAGCAATGCATTTAAGTATGCGAGTTGCAAGTATCTATTCCCGACCGGCAAAACTACAAGTTATATTTACGCATTTATGTATTGTTAATAAAATTCCAAAATGCGTCTCTCATTCTTGATAGTTTTACAAAAATTAAACTTTATTTGAAACCCAACTACAAAATCCTATTTGCTTATAAAATTTTCATTGTTATGCATTGAGAAAGACAAGAGAATGTCAAAAATTACAGGTAAATTAACCTAGGTCGTGCAAATATTTAAAATATTGAACTATGTACCTGCGCCAGTGTTGATTCAACTATAAGGAAGCAAACATTTCGACGCTGCCAATAAGTAATTTAACGCAAAGACATTTCAAAATAAACTTGAAATAGTGCGTAGATTAAGCCCACCAAATAACTTATTTTAATTGCTATCATCCAATACATAAATGACTTTCAATTTTGTATTAGGCTTTGCGAACACAGCACAAAGATATCTCAAATAGGATCAAATGGATATTCCACTGTCAACGTAGACAAAAGATATAATTTAATACATTTGACTTGTGCAATTGTACCATAGTACCTGAACACATATATATTGAGTTTGGAGCGTAGAACCTGCTCCTACTGATACTCCGTTAGTAAGCACAATACGGTTGTGTACACGAGATTGTACATTCCGTTCATGCTAACTAAGACTCATTCTTCAAGTAAAATTTGGACTTATTTGTTACTAGTTCATCCAACAAACTATATATAACTATTATATATTTAATTGAATGATGTCATCATTACCGACAAAAGTGATAACTGATATCGATTGAGGCCAGAGTGTATGGATTTGCTGGAGTAACAAGTGCTCTACAAAAGTTGTAATTCTAAATTTTAGTGAAATTTAGCATATCTAGCAATCCACCTTGTTGGTACCATGTACCGACTCGGCAGCCATAGAGTTCGTACCATGTACCTTTTTCCGTACCATAATTTTGGTATCAGATGCTGACACAATAGCCATAGTTTTGGAACCCTTTACGGACTCTGTACATGTATTATGTATAGTGCGTTGGCCTGTGTGTCGCATTGTCGATGACTTCACATGAATTTAACAACATTACTACTTGAATAAATGTTCGTATTGGAGATTTCGCGTCTATCTATCTCACATTTCTTGACCAAATATATAGTGGGCATTAGGCATAGCAGATGAGTCACCTGTAATTACAAAAAGCATGTGTATCATTTGTTTATGCTGACTTACGTTTATGCTTTTGGTCCTATTTGAACTAATCTGGTACTAGGTACACAATACCTAATACAACACTTCAAATATGAGAAATATTAATATATTTAAATCAAGGTTTCGAGCTTGATATAAACACCAACCACATAATATCCAGATTTTACAGCATAGACGGGTTTGGTCCTAATTTTGCACTCTTCGGTTATTGTCCAGAAATTTGTCGCGGACAGGACACGAATCCAGACACATTTTCTTTGGCGTCTGTGAAACTAGGCATTGCTCCTCTCTTTCTTTGCGGTATCATAAAATGCTTAGTTTGTACTGACAAATTTTTATATGACGGGATTGGTGTTTATAACATCTGTGATACCCTTGAATAAATTAATTTTTTTCACCACTTGCGCAATCAATTATTGCTGAAGTCGGTAAACAGCTGTGGCCACTCACATTCATTTAATTGCAAGTGCTGTTATTACAATATATATTTCTATGAACTTTTCCGCTAGTATTTGACAATTTGGGCGTTTTGCTCATTAATAATTAATGAAATATTTGTGCATGTCAGTTAAACGAACGGTTATTTTTATACAATTAGGCTTGTGTTTACATAAGAACGTGTGTTTACGAGCGTTATAACTCGGTTAGTTGTTTGTGTTATAAAAATGAGAAGTCAAATATTATCAGTTTAGAGTATTACATTTTACAGAAAGAAGAAATTGTCAAATGTATACAATGTAAGTGTATAGGTAGAGATGATATTTTTACATTCGATGCCGGATAATAGCCCAAACGTTTTTGATACGATATACCTTTGCGAATTTAGCAGCATTCGGCTCACATAGCAGCCAGATGTACTGATGATGTGCTGATCCTGTAATGCCATTCTGGAAAAAATAACAGTTTACAAACTATGTTAAATTTTACATTTAATCAAGGTTGCGACCTTGATAAAGAGCAATTTTTATCACCGCCCACACAACCAATGCTTGTTTAACTATATGTTAGCTTTTCACGGTAATTTCAAGAAATACCTGTTTGAATTTCGTCATATTTGAAATTCTAAAAGTGGTCTTATTCAATTAGTGGTTACAGCAGCGGTTTACTTCATTAGTCATGCGGACCAAATTAATTGCATCATCTTTAATTAGCTCGCACAAACACAATGAGACCAATAGAGGTAAAGGGGCATATAACTGGCAATGCAAAGCTTTTCCATTGGAACATTCGACGACCAACTAAGACAACTGCGTGCCTACGTTGCGTAGAACGATGCAAATTACATGATTGAGCAAAGAAGTTTACGCCACCAGACGACTCCTTCTGTGCCTCTCTTTGGAGAATTAACTCAAGAATGAAAATTATGTTATTTAGAAAAAGTTATATTTCTATTATTTTAATAATGAAAACGTTTATAAAAACGCTTCCTATCTGACTAGTTTGAGCCCTGTCTGAATAAACTCGTAAATCTTTCCATTTATATAAGAATTCATGTAAGCAATTAATTGTGTAGGATTTCCCATGTTAGCTAGTATATAATGTAATTTTATCAACAATAATTTTCGGATCCCACCCACAATGTCATTTTATTAGACAGCACCTACAGCAGGTAGGATTTTATTATTTATAGATAGTATTTACTGTCTTATATATATATATATATATATATATATATATATATATATATATATATATATATATCACCACAAATATATGACCAACGTTGTAAGAAATATGAGTTTGCATGCTGATATGAATTAGGGATTACAATTAACTTATTCGGAACAATATAACTTATTACAGTTAAATACTGTTTGTTGCGGAGAACTAATATATATGCAAGTATGTATTAGGTTTTGCGAACCTAGTAACAAATTAGTTCAGTTGTGACCAGAAGGATAA
>JAQBSW010008613.1:0-33167 GCA_029291075.1 Eudiplozoon nipponicum
ATTCCCGAAAGCATGTCTGCATCAACAATGTGGAATGTTAGTCCCGAAGAACCATCCGAGTTAGAAGTACGTGATGCAATCCTATCTCTTAAACGTCGCAAAGCCGCAGGTCCCGATGATTTGCTTCCAGGATTATTTAAGGATGGTGGCGATATAATTTCAGGAGCGTTGACCAAACTTTTTCATACTATATGGAATGAGGAAACCGTACCACTTGATTGCAATAAATCGACCGTCATTCCCATCTTCAAAAAAGGTAATCGTAATTCGTACGATAACCATCGTGTTATAAATTTGACTCTGGTCGTATCTAGGTTATTTACTTCAATTATCCTACGTCATCTTAGCGCTTGTTGTGAATCACATACAAGAGAAGAACAGGACGATGTTGTATAGATAATATTTTCTCGTTAAGGCAAGTTCTTGAACAGAGACATTTATATTACCGTCCCACAATAGCCGTCTTTCTAGACTTCAAGGGTGCATTTGATTCGGTGGATCGCAATATTTTATTCCATATCTTGTCGAAAAGCGGTGTGCCCACAAAATTTGTTAATATTATACGAGCTCTCTACACAAATACTTCTTTACAACCAGCAGTGATGTTCGTCGATTTTGTCCACTTCCTCCTTTTTGTTTAATTTTGTAATCGATGCTATTATGAAAAACACTCTCCCACACATTACGGATGCTGGAGTTGAAGTTTTCCTGGGCGATAAATTAGTCGATCTTGACTATGCGGACGATATCGTACTATTATTCGACAATCGGGATGTTGCCCAGGCCACCTTGAATAGATTAACATACGTTGTTCCGTCTTTTGGTATGAAATTCGCATCCTCTAAATGTAAGATACTGGGTCACCCAACACTCTCTCCAAAGTTTGGACTGCAGACATAATCGACAGATTTACATATCTTGGGAGCTCCATCAATAACTTAGGCAATATGTCCGATGAGGGGAGAATACGGATCGCGAAAGCTAGAGTAGCTTTCTCGAACCTTCCTCTTCTATGGAGAAATGCAAATATTTCATTCTGCCTTAAATGTCGTGTTTACGATGCATATGTACGCTCAGTCTTGCTATACGCTAGTGAAAGTTGGCCTCTTAGAGTTGATGATTTTAGACGCCTATATGCATTTGACCATCGGTGTTTGAGAAGTATTGCACATGTTGGTTACCAACAACGAATAACTAACGTTGGCATCCGTAGATGTATTTTTGGATCTGCCAACATCTTTGGCTCGGTCACGTTTGCGTATGTCCTCATTTCGATTGCCCAGTTGAGCTCTGTTCTCTCATCTGGCACCAAATTGGCGTAAGAAACAAGGTGGACAGATTTTGTCATGGCAGAAACACTAGGATAGTATAGGACCCACCCGTCTGCCAGGATGGGGTCCACGTGCGCATCATAATTCCCGGTTAGAAACCCTTAGCGATATGGCATCGAATCGAGATCAGTGGCGATCTTGTTGCTGATGTTTAGTAGAATCATTTTCGTAACTTTCTTTTCTTAGTAGCGAGTTAGCTGCGAGGTTTTATTTGTTAATGACGTGATACAGTGAAAGCCACAAGGAAGCTGTATTGCTTATGTTGCCTTGCCCTAATGCAAACTTGGTCATAATGGTGTTTTGGAGTGTATTAGATTGCCTCATTTCTGTTAGTTGTCCTGATAAATTTACTCATAGTAACTAGATATTCTTTCTCTTTTTGCCTCTCTCTCTCGTAAATCTCACTTATAATTTGTCTAAATTCACTTATATACTTTTTTCACTCCTTATGGTTATATGGCAATGAAACATTAGTCACTTTTTTTTAAAATCAAGTTTGCGTGCTTGAAGTAAACACCAATCCCATTGTATTTAACCAGTCATCGAACAACATAACAAAACTACCGCCAGCTGTAACGCACTGACGCGTTTCGACCTTCCATGATCATCATCAGAGTACGACGGCAAACTGACTATCGAGGATCAAACCGCATTGAATATATATGAAATCAAATTTGGATATACGGCTCTCACCTGTAGCAGTCTCGCATACATTGAACTTGACTGGAAATGTCGGCTACACAATTTCTATGCAATCACGAACATTAACTGTTTGCAGCTTTCGCCACATATACATATATAGGCAATACAATTTAAACCATAATTGATTGCGCGTTGCAGCTGGCGGTAGTTTTGTTATGTTGTTCGATGACTGGTTAAATACAATGGGATTTGTGTTTAACTCAAGCACGCAAACTTGATTTAAAGAATTGTTACCACCACCCGCGCAATCAATTATTGTTTAAATTAGTCACTTTTGACTTTTGTATGGCTGGACATGATGATATACCACGATAGTTATAGCACGAATTACGATTTCATTTTTTGAAGATAGTAATGATGTTCGATTAATTCCAATCAAGTGGTATGGTTTCCTCATTCAATATAGTATGAAAAGTTGTTATCGCTCCTTAAATTATATCGCCACCATCCTTAAACAATCCTGGAAGCAAATCATGGGGGGCCGCTTATTTCTAAATGAGATGGCTCTTTGAGCCTAACATTCCACACTGTTGATGCAGGTATGTTTTCAGGAATCAGAACTGATGCGGGTGTCAATGAAAATTAATCTTTGAAGTGTTCAGCTCACCTATCAATTCGACTTATTTTATCGGTTATTAAGTGGTTGTTACTATCATTTATAGTTTCACTAACTTTTAATTTTCTCGGGCCTGTTGACAGCACTCGTACGTCGGTAAAACCTTGAATCCTTTACGTTTACAGGTGCACAGTTTATGTTCATCATTGATTGATGGGTTCTCACTTATCTCTTCACCCTGAAGCCGCCCATCAGCTACTTTTCTGGAATTTGTAAGCAGTAAACAGCAATAATAAATATTAAGTATTGAAATGTCCATATGTGATGTTTTAAGTCTAAGGTGAGTTGCCTTATTTAGAGGATTGGCACCTAGAAACTTAACGCTCCGAAACTTATTAAAAGTCTATGGATAAAGAATCAAAAGGAGTATTAAGGGTGAAGAAGGAACCAGCTGCGCTTCCAATCTGAGTTTCCGCATAAGAATTTGTTAAAAAATGTATGCAAGTTGCTTTCTTAAATTTGTGCTGATTTAGGAACTTAGTTTCCGTAGATAGTGCGTTAAATACACAAATCATCCTCACTAGGAATGGGTGACCTCGTGTTCTTTTGCAGTCCACTTTTAACTATGAACAATACGAATTACAATGTTCGCTTCTTATGGCTATATGATAGTGAAACATTAGTTACGTTTGGGTTTTTGTATGATTGTGCATGATGATGATGATGGTGTGGCTTTGGAAAAGAGATACATATTGGTAGTGCGTTTGGATCAAATTTAAGATTTGCTATTGCGTGTGGCGTAAAGGTGACATGAGTAAGCGAAATTTAACATTGAAAGAAAAGTATATATATTAGATATAAAAGAGATGACACATAAGTGTCGTGAAAATCATAACTGGATTAGATTTGCAAGGGGCCAGAGCTCTCAGTTGTTCTGACTGAGAAGGACAAACTTTAAAAATCTAGAAACAATCTGTTCGATGGCGTTAAAGGAGGCTAAAGTGAGATGGCAATAAATTTAGCTGGCATAGGAGATGAGTGGTGAGACATAGGCTTTGAATAATGCGAGTTGCAAAGTGGGATTATTTGTTTTAAGGCAGATAAACGAGCCCACTAGAATAGTTTGGCAGGAATTAAGATTGAGATATGAGGAGAGGTCTAATGATTTAGAAATACAGATATCAAGGTGCTTGACCGAGACAATTCTTTTAATATCAAGGGAACCATTTGCGGTCGGGAGAGAATGAAGCTGGTCGGAGATAAGTTTCATCAAACAAGTCTTATCGGGACTACAATTTAATAATTGATTGCGCGGTTGGTGGTAACAATTATATAAATCAAGTTTGCGAACTTAAGTAAGTACCAATCCCATTGTATTTAACCAGTCGTCGAACAACATAACAAAACTACCGCCAGCCGCAACGCACTGACGCGTTTCGACCTACCACGATCATCATCAGAGTACGACGGCAAACTGACTATCGAGGAATAAACCGCATTGAATATATATAGAAATCAAAGTTAGATATGCGGCTCTCACCTAGCAGTCTCGCATACATTTCTAGTCAAGTTCAATGTATTTGAGATACGCATATCTAAGTTTGATTTATGTATATATATATATATATATATATATATATATATATATATATTCAATGCGGTTTGATCCTCGATAGTCAGTTTGCCGTCGTACTCTGGTGATGACCGTGGAAGGTCATTACACGTCGGTGCGTTGCGGCTAGCGGGAGTTATGTTATGTTGATCGACGAATGGTTAAATACAATGGGATTGGTGTTTACTTCAAGCTCGCAAACTTGATTGTAAGAAGTCTTATCTGGATTTAGTTTATGAACGATTCTGATGAGCTAAGAGTGCAACGAAGATAGAAGCTGAGTGACTAGAGGTGATCATCATCATTAGGAGAGTATGGCCTGCCGTTCTATCATGGACCGCATTATTGTCTTTATAGTTTTATGTGATTCCGAACCATCGATATTTATATACCGATGTATTTACGTGATTCAGATCTGTCATTAGAGATTAGCGTTAAACTAACTAATGATCATGAGCCAAATAAATGCATAGATCCGTCACATTGAAACGGCTCTGGCATGTAACAGTCTCACATCCGATGTGCTTGAATGGGAGTTCGATTGTACACTTTTTATAAAATTACGATTACAACTTTTTAGCATTCTTTGTTACATTAATTTAATAATTAAAATTCTTCGTAATCCGTCATTTCTATTTATCATTTGGATATTTAAAACATTTCTCATGTATCATGTTAAAAAGAAAATTCAACGAAATCATGTTTTTCTTGTTAAATTTTTTAAACTGAATACTGCTAAAGCTATATTTTATAAAATATCAGACACAGAAAATGGTGAAGTCGTTGTTAAGAAATGCTCTATTTTACTGCTCTAAGAATCGGTCTCTGACTTTCTAAAGCTGTCTCTATAGAACTCAAAATGCCGATTCTATTTGAATTTACTAATTTGGATAGGGAGTTGATTTAATTTGTTTAATTAATATACGCAGACAAACAGTACAGTGTGGCAATAAATTGGCATATGGGAACTCTTGCTTTACTTCTGCAATACCATGAAGAATATACACAATTACATGTGGGCTATGAAATATCAATAGTCCGCGCAACCAATTTTCGTTAAATATCACTAGCTCGTTCGCTCCAAAATGTTCACATATAGTGATCAACATATCTCACACGTACGCGTTTAACATGGATAGCTCCCTTAATACAGAATTGTACGGCTCTATAAATGGTACACTTTTTACCTATGGTTTTCCTCAAATTGTTACTCGTTGAAGTTTGTTTTAAATTGTCATGGCATAGTGCGACATAAAGGGTCCATTATTTATACGAACTCCACATTGAAATTAATATCCATGAAAACGGACGTAAAAGATGACTGGCCCAAATAATGTGGATGCCAAATTTGAATTTTCGAGCTCGTGCGACTTGCTGTGTGTAGAAAATGAATATATGGATCTAAACTAAATGCTCTCGGATTCGAATTTCGGCAGTCACAATATTGATTCTCACAAATGTTTTAATAATTTACGAAACTGGCCCAGTGGATGCATTGTATTTTCTATATTGTTCAATGCTTTTTATTTTGACATGTGTGTAATGACATTCTGCTATTGCTGTATTATCAATTATGAATAGAGTTACATCATTTTTCTCACACAGTCATTCTATACGGACATTAATCTGCATGATTGAGTTGTAATTTCCTTGAATTATGTTGTGTTATTCTTTTGGAATAAATTATTAATACAAGTCATAGTTCCCTTTCCATTTTCAACAAGAAAATATTTTTTTTCAGATACAAGAACCATCTAAACGAACATTGGTTGCGCGGGCGGTGGCAAAATTTACTATAATCAAGGATGCGAACTTAATATAAACAGCTGACGCATTAAGTACATATTTTTTCAGTATAGTAGAAAAGACAATGCATCCAGTAGACCGGTGTCGTCCTTATTTGGAACTCATTACGTACTGACCAGAATTTGCCGCGGACAGGGCTCGAACCTGGGCACGTCTGCAAAATTATATAAATGTTCATTTCAAGTATCTAATAATAAACATCCCTTTATACATAAATTGAAAGTCAAAATAAGATCGAAAAATATAACCATGGAGAAAGTTTGAAATATGGAAACAGCCAATCAATTGCGTGCGTCGCCTGCAGTTCAAGCTCATTTCCTGAACATGCTTTTTCTGCTTGCATAAATCCGATTGCAATTTATTTTGTCATAAAGCTTCGTATGTGTCGAACTCCCTTCTGTTATTGCATTCAGTAATTATCTTGAATGCTACGTCTGGAGAACATACGTGTGAGGTTTCAATGATGTGTTAAGCAATTGCAGGCATAGATTCACCATTTGATTTAAAACAGGCGTTTAAGATGCAATTTTCTCTTATACGAGTAATTTACCGTCAGGTCGATCGGCTTATGTAGGTTGATTGAAAACTTGAAAATGTATATTGGTGAATAATATTTGATTTTTAAAATAAAGTTTTACATTAAATTTACATTTACATTAATTTTTTACATCTTATAACATTTTTATCTTCTTTGAATATTATCGGGTACAAGCATATAATCACAATTGGCAATATCCGTTGCAAGAATTTTTACTCCGTTGCCACTGTTTCAAGTAAAGGCTTCTGACTATATTTGGGAAAGACCAATATTGTCACATTGTTTAAATAATAAGCATTTGTGCTATTTTAATACCTCCATATATGGCTTGATTAGTTTCTGATAAGCTTCTCCAGTCCTACGGTAAAGGTTCGCAAATCGTGTCTATTGTTACGAAGGCGATTGTTAATTCTATCTTTTTTGTACTAAAATATAACGCAAGTCCAAATAAAAATTGGATTCCCAGCAAACTGCTGGTCCGCGTGTTCTGGTAAAACCGAAACATGGTTTATACATAGGATCTTTTAGTGTGAGGACTCTTGCCCCGCAAATTAGTCTTTCATGAGTGCTGAACTGCACATGCGCGAAATACACTATACCTACCAATGAAGTCGAGAATTGCGTTTGGCAAAAAACGAGATTCATCTGCCATCCAAATTGTGTAGTTCCACTGCGATCCAGTGTTGCAGCAAATGTCTTACTTGACTGGAGTGCTATAAACTAGCTTTTTATAGGTTCCGTGTAGTGGTGCAGAAGGATTTGCGCAGTCTTGGTGTAATCTGAGTACCGTTACCCCCTTAATTTTTCTTATATAGACTACACAGCCGCTTCAGAATCTGCATCGTGCGAAATACTTCAGCGAGTTAGGCGTATGGGCGTGGTGGATTTCCGACCGGCAATCGGGTCTCCTATAAAATCCCACATGAGCCCGACGACGGCACCATGACTCGGCGTGTGTTCCCCGTTACAAAAGGGTTCAACAGCCACAGGATTACATGGACTCCTGGACAGTACCCCGTACTTCCGAATGGCGAATGAGCTCTCAACAGCCACCGGCAACCATGCAACTTACTGCTGCCTTGCAGACTGCGCTTGGATGTGCAAAGGCTAGAGGTGCGTCCTCGATCAAAAAGCCGAGTGGTGAGGGGACACCACTTGTACCAAATTCCCAAGAAACTCCATGAAAATGGAGCCAGCTTATCCTCCAAAAGGAGTCAGCCGCAGTAAAGTAAAGTAAAGTAAGTATGGATGGCGTCCTGGCCAAAACGTTTCGATGGCTCGAAGCCCTTATTAATGCGTTACTAATAGTGGTCTCTCTGAAACTTTTGTGATTGGCTTCGGTGTGTGATAAGGATATGTTGTTGTGCTCAGTCTGTTTTTTTACTGTCATGCAGTCTCGGACGAGGTCACCGGAATAATTACTGAAATCGATTGGCGGGAGCCAACGTAATGACCTCGAATACGCTGGTAATGCTGTTCTGATAATAAAAACTGTAGACGAGCTTCCGAGGGCCGTTTACCTCCAGAAGTTTCCATATGGTATGGTCTGAAATTAAACGCATCGAAATCAGTCATAGTCAATTTTTCCAGGACCTAAGATTATACTTGATGGTAATCTTCTGCCAGTCCTGAAAATATTTGATCAGGAAGTCTGCATGAATGAAAGATATAATCGCATGCGCACATACGTTTGTACTTAATGGCCACTCGGCAGTACGAGCTAGTATTACGCCGTATATTTACTATATATTTGGCAAGAAATGTAGGACGAATAAAGTTTACAATCTCCTACATGAACGTTTATTCCAACAGTAATGGAGTTAATTCTATATAAATTCTTCGACAATGTGACTACCGCCTGTCACGATTTTCTTAGCAAAATATTGAGAGGGTAAAAGGTGTTATACCAGTTTCTTCTCATGAGTTGCAAGAAAATATGAAACCCATATGCAAATGAGATTATATCTTTTAGTCATTCAGACTTTTGTATATATTTCTGGTCTTATTTGAACTAATTTGTTACGTTGCACGCAGAACTTGATTCACACATGCGTGTTCAAGTCTCGTTCGCCCTGCTAAATATCATGTTTTTCTCAAGTTGTTTCGTATTTTTTAAATTTGTTTAATCCAGAATTATTTTTCTATCCTAATTAGGCAAATGGCTTTGCGGGCACTGAACACACGCCTTTCAATAGCGCAGACACCATTGAGTCCTCCAGTATTGCAGCTGGCGCTGGATAAAATTAAAAGAAATTCAAGTTTGTCTCAACCAAAAACAATTGTAAGTAGAGACACTGTAGGCGCAACTGCGTTGGATAATCCACTTACATCAGAAACTTAGATTGATCATATTTAATTTTCTTTAGTCATACGTCGTACGTGCTTTTTTTCGTACTTTTTTACTACTTTAACGGCTGTGACTAACTTTGTACTGTAAGTTCTCGCCTATATTTTGCATTAAACTGAAGCTTATCATTTGCGGAAATCTTTTTAAAATACGCTTGTATTATTTTGTGCTGCATATTTCTGTTTCGGATTTTTCTCTTTGTTTTCAAAACTACTCTGTGTAAACTGCGGAGGAAGACCTTTTTCAATGATGATTTTGCACGCAGTCTATAAGAACGAGTTAACGGTCTAGCCTAATAATTTCATTGCCATCATATTGATTAATCGATTTTATATTTTATAATTCATTTAGAATATAATAATTCCACACTGTATTGGCCACCACGCTGCATAGACATTTGCCTTATCTGTTGTTGTATTACAGCTAAACAAGGAGTGAGTTTGGATATGTCCTATTTATGAGTTAGCATGTTTCGTTTCTTGATTTTTGAGATATTATGTGTATATATTTTATTTGATTTTATTTTATTTTATTTCTGAATCCTATAGACCATTTGAATAGCGTGATAGGATAGTTGCGTCGACAACTATTCAACTTTGTGTTATTTGTATATATTTTTGTATGAATATTATAATAATTTAGGTCGCCCAGATGGCCAGAATGGCGTATAAACTATTTAGTTGTGTTTCTTACGTATGTCAAAATAAATAATGTATGCATTCTGATGAACTTTCCTTTCTATCTCACAATTCAATTGTTGAATTTTATCCCCATTACGAGAAATAGATTTTTGTGAGCCTAAACTTTTATTGTAACCTGAAGCAGTCTTTCTGGCCGGATTATATTAACTATCGATGGTTGAAGTAAGTCAGGCTCTAAGGATGTATCGTCTATAGGGTGATGCAGAAACTTCTTGTGGTCGTACAGACGTTGGCTATTAAAACCTGTTTTTCACTAGTGTACCAGCGATTTTGACTGAAAAAGTGTTTCCCGGTGAGGTGGTGTTACGAATTGATCAAGTGGAAGCTATCTGGAATAGTATACGTCTTTATGATGATTGGCCGCTCTCTACTTTAGTTCCAGCCATCTGCTGTACTTGTCTTGATTGACTGACAATCAGGTGTGTTTAGATTACTCAAACAATGCCCTTGTCAATGAAGCCGCTGTTGCAAAACAAGTTGCGTTATTGAGCCGAAGAAAAAGGCTGGTTCGCTCGTAATTTTTTTGACGCGTAATGCGTCATGATTTTCAGTTGCCAATTCACCCAACACTATCCTATGCTTATGAATTTGAACTGTGTGGCTAGCTGTAGCAAGACTGGTAATTCTGAAAATCTCAACAGATAGCGATTTGCTTTGAAACCAGAAGTCCTATTTAGACACACTTATTACATCCGGCAGCGGGACGCCGATAAATATGGCCTTAGAATCCGCTTCAATATTGACCATAATAACATACGTGGTATTTTGCTTCATAATGTGCCGAAATGTTACCTATTGAGGGAAGTTAATTTCCCATCTAGGACTTGCTATCTTTTATGGTTATCGAAACATCGAATTAATTGTGTTCAGTAGGCCGGCTATCATCATTGACCTCCACTTTGGAGAATGTTGCGGTGACCGTAGCGAAAGCTGCATCCGCAACTAAATTGAATACTTTGGGATCGTCATCATTATCATCATTTCCAGCTACACAAAAGTCAAGTGACTAACCATAAGGAGTGAAAAAAAGTATATAAGTGAATTTAGACAAATTATAAGTGAGATTTACGACAGAGTGAGAGAGGCAGAGAGAGAAAGAATATCTAGTTACTATGAGTAAATTTATCAGGATAACTCACAGAAATGAGGCAAAATAAACCTCTCCACAACACCATTATGACCAAGTTAGCATTCGGGCAAGGCGACATCAGCAACACAGCTTCCTTGCGGATTTCACCGTATCACGTCATAAACAAACCGAACCTTGCAGCTAACTTTGCCCTACTAAGAAAAGAAAGTTACGAAGATGATTCTACTATACATCTGCGACAAGATCGCCACTGAGCTCGATTCGCTGCCATATCGCTAAGGGTTTCTAACCAAGAACTGTGATGTGCACGAGGACCCCATCCCGGCAGACGAGTGGATCCTATACTACCCAATTTGGATGTAAGTGACTTTAATTGTTTCTGCCATTTTACAATCTGCCCACCTTGTTTGGGATCATTGACACACTAAACAAACTCCGGTACGAAGCATAGAGTTTTCAATGAAATCCTTATTAGTGCGTATACTGAATCCGAATAATGGAACATTTGTGGCTAGGAGGGCATGATTTATACAAGCTCGACACAGAATGAAAGAGCGACTGATTATTCTTGAGCAGCATTGACAAAAAGCGCAACTGGAGTGCAGTGAAATGCCCGACTTTCGTCGATGAATTTTATCGAAACCCTGTCTTGGTTGGGCTATTTCTTTTTGCTTGCAGTTCACGAATATTGAATTTAATATTGACCAGTTATAATGCAGCACAGAGCAGAGGCCCTGGTGTCACACTTTTGTGGATGTGCGCAGCGATGGTTCTTGCCTAGTTAATTAGGACAGTGCTTTATAAATTACAGCATGCGGCTGGCGTATATCCGTTTGTACTCATTCAACATAAATTAGAACTTTTTAATGGAGATCTACGAATCCGTTGTATTTTGCAGTTCCACATGAAAGTAGTAAGCATTGCGACTTGCTGCAAAAAAGAAAATTTTGATTTAGATCTCATAGCACGCTCTAGAGATCGCTTCATCTCATCTATATTAATTAAAGTGTCTACCTAGGCGTCCTTACTCATTTAGTTGAATGAACTTGATAATAAGTTCATCATTATCATGCACAGAAATACAAAAGCCGTTAGAAAATTACATTTCTTTGTCATATAAACACAAAGAGAACAAAATTTATACTGGAAATAATAATTTCGGCTCACCAAATGTTAGAGAAATTTCCGAGCAGGAGGACAGTCAATATGAGTATATTTAACTAAAAGGCACAGAAGTGAGGCAAATTAAACCTCTACACGACACCATGTAGCCAAATCAACCTTAAGACAAGGAAATAACAATAATACACCTTCCGGTTGCAAAGTGAAGATTTGGACGAACTTGGCAGGTTTACATATTTTTGCCGCTATACCTACAGCTCAGGAAATAGGACCGAAAAAGCGAGTATGAGGATCGCGGAAGCCAGAGTAGCCTTTTCCAAATTTTGGCGCTTGTGGGGATACGCGATCATTTCATTCTTTCTTAAGGGGTGTATGTACAACGCATATTTACAGGCATTCGACCAACATTGTATGAGAAGCATAGCACATAAAGGTTACCAACAACGAGTAATCAATAGTGACATTCGTATATTTATTTTTTGATCGGTCAACAAGTGCTCCTAGTTAGGTCCAATCACCTAATGTGGCTCAGTCACGTTTGGCGTATGCCTTCAATTCGATTGCTTAAGACACAATGTGGACTGATTTTGACATGACAGAAACAAAAAAAAGCTAAATTAAGTACAAATAGGCTCGTATGGGACCAAATTGTCTGGCTGAATGGTGTCCACATGTGAATAATAGTTCTTTATTGGGAACCATGCCTGATATAGCATCGAATCGAGCTCGGTGGCGGTCTTATTGCAGATTTCTAGTTTAATCATCATCATAATTTTCTTTCCTTGGTTGCAACGTTATTTGTTGTGCTTATTGCGCGATAAAGTGAAAAACGCAACGAAGCTCTGTTATCGATTTTGCCTTTCCTTAAAGCTGACTTGACCACAATTGTGTTGTGCAGAGGTTTATGTTGCCTAATTTCTGTGTCATCTAGGTAAATTTACTCACTCACTAGATACCCCCTCTCATTTAATAATGATTTGTCTAAACTATTTTATTATTAACTATTTATTCTCATGGTTGTATGACAGTGATACTTCAGCTACTAACGGTTTCTATATTGCTGTCCGTGATGATGATGGTAATGCTTGGCAATTAAATCACTCAGCGCAAAGCGTAACCAAGAGCCGCTTAAGTTTCATCATTATATTTTACTCGAATAGCCACGAATCTTGCAACCCAACAACGATTTTCAAGGATCCATGCAAGTTCGAACACTAATTAGACCTACGTCAGTAAACATTCGATCGGATTGTAAGTGAACTGAAGAAAAAAATCTGCGCAAACGGCATCACTATCCTTGTCGACAATGGCAGAAATTGCATCACAATATTAGCAATCACATCCTGTGCTGTTACCATGAGGGCAAGAACTTAAAGTACATGGTGATACGAAAGACGACATATGGGGAAAACGTTATTACATAATACTAAAAGTATGACACATAAATGGACACGCAAATTCACATAGGCATTCACGAATCAACTTGAATCACAGGGAATAAATAGAAGCAAAACTTAAAATCGGACTAGTTTTCGTGTACTTAATCATATGAAAACCAAGGATGTATATAAATGAAATACTGCAACGTGTTATTGCGTATTCTCAGCATAAGCCAGCCATTATTCGCTGTTATGAAAAGTTTTCTCTTCCTAATAAAAAAGTACTGTGTTATATTTGACGGCACTATCTGTTATACAAATATATATGCATATATATATATATATATATATATATATATATATATATATTCCTGCATATACAAACGCAGAACTATCTACCAAAATATACAAACGAGTGGTCTCCAATTGTCAACTTATGAGATGCCTTTGTAATCAATTATGAAAATTTGATTTTGTTTAGAACAATAACCAACTTTATTACGTTGGCTAAATCATGGCTCAATAAAAAAAATTATATTTTCAAAGTGTATAGTATTTCGTATTTCTTCTTTTTCTAATCGAGTTCATGAGGTCTCTAACTATGCGGAATCTTTGTATAATGCTTAACTAATCGATTGATATAATTAGTTTATTACTGATTTTGTTACATTTCAATTTGATAATCTACATTTCACGGCTGTTGTTATACCACCGTATTCGAGTTGGGTCGTTTGTTTGCAGTTTGTCAGTTCCATGCAACATCGATTCTCAGGGTTATAACATTGTAGAAGAGATTAACAAACTCCAAGATAGTGATATATATATATATATATATATATTCTTATAAATAGGAAAACACAAATAACAAAGTGGATAAAGGCCATTTATTTCGTGAATACTAATCCTCTCTTATACAATCATACATATTTATACATTTTGGGTTTTCATTTGATTATGCTAGTAGTAACAAATCTGACTCGTTTTTACTGCTGCTTCTTGTTTTGACTAGTTGGTGAGTGTGTATGCGTTTGTGTTTGTGTGTATGCGTGTTTGCATGTAAAGGTCATTTTCGCAGTATTGCGAAGTGATGTCTGATATCTTGTCATTATTGTTTTGATAGCTTGAGAATTAACCATTTGTGCGCTTACTATACTGGGAAAAATAGCACTTGTATATGTAACAGTGAACAATGCGCACAAATGGTTAATTCTCAAGCTATCAAAACAATAATGACAAGATATCAGACATCACTTCGCAATACTGCGAGAATGACCTTTACATGCAAACACGCATTCACACAAACACAAACGCATACACACTCACCAACTAGTCAAAACAAGAAACAGCAGTGAAAACGAGTCAGATTTGTTACCACTAGCATTATCAAATGAAAACCCAAAATGTATAAATATGTATGATTGTATAACAGAGGATTAATATTCACGAAATAAATGGCCTTTATCCACTTTGTTATTTGTGTTTTCCTATTTATAAGAATACTGTGGTAAATTAAAAAGGAATGGACATCATATATATATATATATATATATATATATATATATATATATATATATATATATATATATATATAACGCACTCGATAATCATGTTATGTTTCATATTATTAAAGATCAAACTAGGGATTCGGATGTCATTGATCATGTTTGTTTAGGGACTGAAAATGTGGTTCGATAATATTGCGATCTGCTGAATTATTTCCGTGAATTGGATCATAAAAAATTCTTTTTGAAATATAATAATCTTAAAGTGAAAGAGAAAGGAGCTACGATCTCGAATGCTCGTTTAGAATCTGTCAGAGTTAATTTGAATCTGTATTATTATCTTAGTATGACATTTGATTATGAGAGTTTTATGCGTCTGAACACAAGCTATTTTAAGTCTATGTGTATAATTTGTTTTATAGTTATCTGATCTGCGTTTTGACTAACATTGCTTTCATTGTTCCAGTAGTTTTCTTTTGATAAAACATTTCGGCCTAACTTACCGTAAGTCTTCATCGGTTGCATTTTGCTTCACAAGTTTAACAAACGAAGCAAGTTCGTCGCTTATTTTTGTTTTTCCGAGAAAGATTGACAGACTCAAAAGAGACAATTGTTAAATGAAATCTACTCTTACATATGCGAAAGCGTAGATTAGATGTAGTGGATAAAGTAATCGACACTTTCTTGATGATTATTCGCCAAAGATCAGGAAAGATTATATTTACAAAGCTCAAAAGTAATCCCAAAATAAGCCATAAAGTTTTTATCATCAAGTGATTTTATATTGGTATTGTAAGACCTGTGTGGTAAATTGATGCGCAATGTTTTTATCTTTTGATATACGTCTGTCTTACCATATTCTTTTTTTAACCGTGAGCACCGACCGGAATTTGATTATAATGGGAAGTAGATTCATGTATAGCCATACAAAAGCCAAAAAGTTACTAATGTTCCACTGCCATATAAATATAAGTCGTTCATTGTTATATGTGTACCGTAAAAGAACACTAAGTCGTCTAATCCTAGTGAGAAGTAGACTAATAATTATAATTAAATCTAGAAAGCGAAATTATCGTCTAAGAGTGTTAAAAATATCTTTATTCACTCAACTGTGGAATATATAAGCCCACTTTGCACATTTTTAATAACTTTCTTAGGCATAGTGTTATTCCATCCAAAACTTAAACGAAAGTGGCACATCCATTGCCTACAGTTAATAGACCAATTTATAATAACTTCTCTCTTAAAGGTACTAGAGCGCTTATTAATGAAACATCTTAACGTAATTTTTCTTGCTGATTTTTATAAATGTCAAAAAAAATTATAAGAGGTCACTCAACCAAAACTAATTTTCTGTTCATATTGGATAATATTATAGCTCTAGATGAAAATAATTTGCTGCATTAATGATCTTCATAGATTTCTTAAAAGCGTTCTATTCAATTTAGTTTAATGCTATTACAAATGCTTTAAATTCGCTAAAGGAGATTTCGCTAAAATTTAAGAGATTCGATTTTTATATCTATATAATAGAAGCATGATTTAAGAGGAACATAGTGTGCATTATTATTCAAGTTGATAATATCCAAACTGGACGGCTGTGCGTCACATTCAGACTATCTCAGGTCTCGAGCTCCGGTTTGGTATTATTGACGTTGTTTTTGGGTTTGCAATAGGTGTTTTCATGTGTTCAAATAAGTAAATTCGTTGAAGATTTGAAAGTTGTATTCTAATAGATCCAAATAATATGGAATTTTCGATGATTAAAATAACATGGGTATTTAATGAAGCTTGCTTGAATTGAAAAATTATCTTTTAAACACCGGTGTTAAAAATTGTTCTCGAACTGAAATGTTATGGAAATCCGATTAAAGGAAACTATGGGTATTGTTGTGACTTCATTTTACAGCTTCTGTTGAGAGACGCATTGATAAGATTGAACAAAATATCGAAAGAAATACAACTATCTGTGATAAAACTTTTGGCTTTACTAACTTTAATATTCAATTTAATCAATGAACAGGCGTATATATGAACCCGGTCGAGAATATACATAGCGAAGGTACTGTGTAAGGTTTACTTGCAATTACTACGCCTATTGTTGGTAAGCTTCCAGGTAAACTTTAATTTTTAGAACACTGCCTTTAAATCAATAACAGTAAGAAAAGTCCCGGACACAATCTCGTTTAAACTTTTGAGTGCTAAATATAAAGAAGCTGATTGTTTTTACCTTTTACAGTTGGAATTTGACAATAAAATTGTTTAGATTAACTATCTAAGTTGATAACAAAGTGGAGTACAAAATATTTGATGCCTTTATTCATTTAATATGGCCTTGTCGAGTTCATGGTATTTTTCAATTTCTCTAATTCACCGTATTATTGATAAAATATCTCATTATATTTGATTGATTTGATTTAAATGTTAATATTTATGATATTAAAGTACTGTTTTGCAAAAAGTAACTTAATTCTTTTAAAAATATACGCTATTTTAATAATAATTATAATAATACATTTATTTGGCAACAAAGGTCAACACACCCAACCATTAAATCAAAGGTAGGATATGTGGAGATGAATGAAATTGTGACTAGCAAAGTATTTAACCACAGGGGATGGAGGAGTTGAGGAAGAGAAGTGCTTTCATCAACATGATAGTTCAATCTTGTGAAATAGAGAGATTCCACTTGACTAGACAGGATAAACTGGAGTACAATTCGTGAAATGATAAAAGATTTACGTTGAAATTTTTTTCATCAATCACAACCTCGTTCAACGGACGCCAGCGACCCCTGCAAGACTCACTTGCTTCAATCTAGTAGACTCCATCCAGTTCTATGCTACTCTCCATCAATTCAATCTCCACGACAAAGGACTCCATTGGTCGACGTCCGCTTCCGGTCCGCCATCATTTTCGATCTCACACTTGGACTCATCTGTCTGGACCCAACCTACCCCGCTTTGAGGCTCGGACACTTCATGGACTGAACTCCAATTGATCTTGTCTAGTCAAATGGAATTTCGTTTTTTTCTCTCACCAGATTGCACTATCTTGATGTTGAGCACGAGGCTATACAAATTAAACATATAACGGAAGCTTTTTCTGAATTAATTTATCAATAAGAGCGAGCAAAAGTCTAAGACAAGATTTCACACATGTGTGAATGCATTTGGCGCAATACCCTTACGCTTATTCGACTTCAGTAAGGTTTTTCTTGTTTGGCTATCAAAATGATCAATCATTTCTTAACGAAATAAGCGAAAAAGCGCGAAAATAGTATTACAAAAATTAGCGTCAAGTTATGAGGTAACTTAAGTAGCATTAGTGTGGCTATTTTGTACAAATGGGGCTAATGTAGTGCATTATCATCAAAGACGGCAAAGCATAAGAAATTAAAAATATAATGCATAAATGTCACATAATTTGTTTAATATTTCATGGCTTAATACAAACCTTCTGCAAACCACGTAAAATTATATCATGTTTTCTAAGACATGGAATTTTCAACGGAGCACGCGACGTAAAAGATTCAAACTTGTTCATATTACAGGCTACTACACTCATGACTTATTGTGATAACTTAATGGAATGAAAAAAATAACGCCTAAATTTAATGCATGGTTCGTAGCCTTGCTTATTTTGAACATGCTCTTGGAGAACATTACTGTACATCAAGCAACGAATATAATGCAAACTCGCTTTATAACAGAATTTATAGAAAGAATACAAATTATTTATAGAACCGGGTCAAGCTACAACCGCTGGTGCCGCTGAAAACTTTATAAATGGCCTAATTCTTAAATGCTTTATATTTAATCTGTCATTTAATTTTAATGCTTAAACATAATGAATACGTTAAATACTTATTAAATACTTTGCTAGTCACAATTTTATCCACCTCCACATATCCTACTTTTGATTTGTTATTTCAATGGTCGGGCCTGTTGGCCTTTGATGCCAAATAAATGTATTATTTTTACGTTCGTTCAAGATTTAGGAAAACAATTTTAACTATTCTTTAAATCAAGTTTGCGAGCTTGAAGTAAACACCAATCCCATTGTTTTTAACCAGTCGTTGATCAACATAACAAAACTACCGGCGGTAGAATTCATATGTATCTCTGTCATATAATAAGGAAATTTGTTTATTTATTAGACGATATATCGGTCAGTTCATGCCATTTGGTTGAGACTCGATAAATGTGATCTAAATAAAACCGATAGTTTGGCGATGTCAGTGTACACCAATATACCAGTACCCAAAGTATTAGACTATTTTCAGTGTTTCCTGGTCGATCATGTGGTAATATTAGAAGAAAGTTATGAAACGATGAGACACGTTATGAAAATGGCGAACACCTGTATTTCTTCTAATTATTTTTTATATTGGAATGAATTTTATAACCAGATTAGAAATGCTCTAATGGGACAGCCATTGCCAGTTTCAAAAGCTAATATGTTGATGCATTACATGGAGAAAGACCTCTTCGATATGACACTTCTAAGTCTGAAATTGTATGTAAAGTTTTTGGATGATACATTATTTTATGGAATCCTGGAGGAGACTGATAAATTTATCCAATCAAGTTATCAAACTAAGATTTGCGACTGAAAGTTATTCATGTGGCGAATTACCATTTCTGGATACCAAATTAATGAGAAATGTTAAAAATTTAGAGCATGGTGATTATAGGGAAAATACTTATTCAGGTATCGTTTTTAAAATCGTTCCTATAGAATGAAAATCGGTTTCCTTTTCTTTTAAGATTTCTGGCGTAATAGCAACGCTTTAATTCGCTCTAGTTTAATATCTGCTGCGATGTGTGTAGTTATATTTATTGTCTGTGAATTGTATAGTGGTAAATTAAATTTTATTTTGATAAGTAACATTCTATACTTTGGATTAGACACATTTGCTTACTGGTGTCACCGGCCGTCTTGCCTTCAAATCTCATTGTAAATATTTATTCATTAAGACAACGGCTAAGATTCTGAAGTTTCAATCGTCATCTGGTACACCAAGCCTCAACCTAAAGCTGAAAAAGCTTTCAACCAGCTATTCTAAATCCCAATGGCAAGTGGCTGAAGGCTCGAGTTCGTTGGAGATAATTCCCTAAGATAAGCTTTTTTGCGTAATCTTAGTAAATGAAACATCTTTATTCTTTCAACTCAATCGCGATCTTTTAAAGGTGATCTAGTATCAGATATGACCGAGCCACTAAGTGAAATAATTTATCGTTTAAAGATCCCTTTTTTGAAGAGTTTTGATATTTTTCTAGCAAATCACAAAATACTCGGCAAATATAAGTTCGAAATCTTAAATCTTCGATCTCTCTTGATTTCGTCTGAAGTCAAAATGAGGAAAGATAGCACTTGTCTACACAAGGCAGCTGAACAGGCCTTGAGCATACAGCCTGTAATTACTACTAACTGCGAACAGGATTACATACTCCTGATGGAGCCTTTTTAGCAGAACGCGCTCCATAGTCTGTTGCCATATCGTTAAGTCCTTCCCGCTCTGAATGTCTGCTATTCACAGTCCACATCCGATGTGTGTTTCTACCTCGACATCCCAGCAAGCCTTGTCGTTTAAAAAATATTGAAAATGAATCCTTAACGCACATGTACAACTCCGCTCAGAAGTCTTCCTTCAAATAATACCATGACTGGTATTGAAGCTCTTACACCGTTGCCGAGGTTCAATATTGCGTTTCAACTAGTCACGCTGCGATGAACGTACACCTCAGTGGTATATTGAACTAAGGCCTGATCTCGCATCACCCTTATTCCTTCTTTTAAGCAGTTCCAGCTGTGCACAGCAATCGTCCTGTTTCGAAAACCTCAAATCGACCGACAAGAGCTGGATTAATGTCGAGTGTTCGCTCACTAACAACAAAAAACAATTAACTTTGTGAGCGAGCGCTCCCGTTCCAACTACCTCTGTATGAATCCCGCTCGCTAAAAGCCCCAGGTCTAATCTGCTCTCATAGGAGTATTTCGCATTATTAATTAACTTCAGTACCGACATTGATACCATAATCTGAATTGGAACAATCAATTACACGGTACGCTCTCTTCCCACATATGGACTTCAAAAAATCTGAGCACAGTATTTAAGGCGCGCAATAATCTCGTCCGAGACTCAAGAATACACACTTTGTCAAAGGCCTGCGCAAACAAATTTAGACCTACTGATGATATTATTAGACTGATGATTAAGAAACAAATATTGCGTCGAAAACGCACCAAAATGCTACACCGACCCAAGAATTCAAGCAAACTTCCTTGTCTCTGATAGCATTACATTCACAGATGACTATCTCAGTTTTCTATTAAATTGCTACTTTGTATCCTATGGATCGTTTAAGGCTGCCAGCGATGGCGACATCGAGCCTGTAATTCTTTCATCCCTCACCAGCTATGGTCGTTCAAGCATGACAACAAATCAAAACACAAATTTGACCTATATGGTGCCTCTGTTTACATGATGGTTTTTTTAGGTTTGAACCATTTTACGCTGCTTGCTAGATTCTTTGACAGATGTCTACCAATTACCACTTTACATCACTAAATGGCCCATTTCAATGTTCTAACCCGTATAGGTAAGCGGCATTTCACCGCACTATTCATTTACCAATCTACATCCCATCTCCCTTATTACGACATTATAGAATTATTTACCCTATCATTAAGTCCTAGAGATAGTTCCTCTCATTTCATGATCTACGTAGATTTGTGTATGGGCTCCATTCTTCCATCCCTCACGCACGGATATAAGCAATGCCTTCAATTCTGTCTTTGTCTCTCGGCAGTTAAATCCGGTTTACTAAGTAATAGCAGTTGTGCTTGTGACTTTACCTTATTAATTTCTATCTTTGCAAGCGATCAATAAATGGAAGTTGGCAATTATCTTTCGAGATAAGCTCCAATCTTGAATGCGAAACTGGATTAATTGAAATTACCTGATCTGCGTCTTGACTAACGCAACTTGCATTGTTTCAGTAGTTTTCTTTTTTGAAATAAAAACAACTTATCGATTACCTTCATCAGTCGCAATCTACTTCACAAGTTTAACAAACGAAACTAATGGAGCAATCTGGCTTCATTAGTTGTCTGAGCGCTTCAAGCGAATCACACAGCAGAGAACAAGCCGGATTCCGTGCAGGACGCAGTTGTATAGATAATATTTTTACGTTAGGGCAAGTTTTTTTAATGGTAACATTTATATAACCGTCCCAAAATAGCCGTTTTTCTAGACTTCAAGGTTGCATTTGATTCGGTGGATCGCAATGATACGGCAAGTAACTGAACAGAAAAAATGTATCACCGTCTATCTAGATTTCAATATTTTATTCGACATTATGTCGAAAAGTGGTGCGCCCACGAAATTTTTCAATATCATACGCGCTTTCTACACAAACACTTCTGGTCACGTAATGGCCTACAACGAATTAACGCACAACATTACAACCAACAGTTGTGTTAGTCAAAGTTGTCCACTTTCCCCATTTTTGTTTAATCTTTTAATCGACGCTATTATGAACAATACTCTTCCACACGTTCAGGACATTTTGAATTGATTATCAGACGTTACACCGTTAGGTATGAAATTCGCACTCTCAATGTGCAAGAAACTTTTATAGGATCAACCAACACTCACTCTAACTCTGCTACTGCAGAATGGATATCTAGACATAGCCGACAGGTTTACATACCTTGAGAGCCCTATAAATAACTCGGGCAATATGTCTGACGAGATGCGTATCAGAATCGCGAAAGCTCGAATAATTTTCTTAAACCACCACTTATGGAGAAACGAGAATATTTCAATCTGCCTTAAAGGTAGCGTTTAAAATTCATCTGTACGTGCAGTTTTATTATACGTTAGTGAATCTTGATGATTTTAGACGCTCACAAGCATTGAACCATCGTTGATTGAGAAACATAGAACATGTTGGTTACCAACTTTGACATTCGTAGACAAACTTTTGGAGCTGCCAGCAAGTGTTCTTCGTTATAAAACAGAGCTCCATTAATTTGGCTGGTCTTGGCCACGTTTTGTGTTTACCCTCAATTTGATTGCCCAGTAGAGCTCTATTCTCTCATCCAGCACCAGATTGGTGTAAGAATCAAGGTGGGCATATTTTGTCATTGCAGAAAGTCAATTACATTCAAATTGGGCAATAAAGGATCCACTCGTTTGCCTCGTAGTTCTTGGTTAGGAACCTTGTGCGATATGGCATCGAATTGAGCTCAGTGGCAATCTTTCTGCGGATTCCTAGTATAATCTGCCTGGTATCTTTCTTTTCTTAGCAGGGCAGAGGTAGCTGACGGGCTTGGTTTTCTTTATGGCGTGATACAGCGAAGCTCGCAAGCCGTATCGCTGATTTTACCTTGGTTTAAAGCTGACTTGGCTATAATGGCGTTTTGTAGACATGTAGTGTTCCTCCCTTTGAGTTATCTAGATAAATATACCCATACTAACGAAGTACTCTCCCTCTCTCGGAAATATCACTAACAATTTGTCTAAATTATTGTTTGTCGTTTTCTAAAAAAATTTTGTTTTATATAGGAGTAAAACAATATTTATTATTGGCCTTTGAATGGCTGTGCACGATGATGATGACTGCTGAATTTTAAGAATGATCTACGCGGCGCTTTCTGAATACAGTCGTTAGCTATACCTCCAATGCCAGCGGTTTGCTTTCTATGTATGCCTCACAGCGAATTTCAAAAGAATGAAAATCTCAGTATTCCCGCCGTTTGCCATCTTTATATCCGTTTTTGAGCCTAATCCAATTATGATATTAGTAACAATATTGGCCGCACTCTTGTTCTCTTCGCTTGTGGAATTCAATTCTCACAATCAATTGACATTCAGACACTCATCAACAAACAATACCGTAATGCCTTACTTTACTTATGCCTTTGGTTCCAGTCCCGACAATATTTTTAACGACGTACAACCGCTACACCATTACACTAACTTTGAGTTGTATGTCTCTGTCAACAAATGCAAATTTATTATAACAAAAACCCTATTTGCATGGACAATGATGCATACTGATCCAGTTCTATTGTCCAAAATGATCTATTAAAAAACCACGACATGAGTCACTAAAGCTCGCACTAGAAATTGGATTTCCTTAAGCTTTGTAATAATAAATCAGAAACAACATTTTCTAAAGAATTTGTAACAATAAATGCCTGTTATGCTCATTAACATATCTAAATAATCATTTTCTTAGAAAATTGAACGGCACAAACTAAAATAAATATATTCCCCACAATAATAATCTTCGACTAAAACCGAAACGACTTGCGGTAAAATAATAATCTAATGCAAAAGCACAAAATCCAGGCGCATAGTTAAAAAGCATTTATAACTTTTTTGACTGGTATATTTGATTTACTAAAGACAAACACTTCAGTTGTGAAATTTAGAATATGTCTACCTCACAGAAATGTCGCAAAAAAAGAAATTTTATCATAATCTGCATACGACGACTACGCTTTAAAACCGGAGATAAACTCAGTGACAATTGATTTGAGCTTTTCATCTATATCGGGTTTGATTTCACCGACATCACGGACTGCCTTAAGAACATCTTGGTGACTGGCGCGTACGTGTGCTAAGAATGCTTTTTCGAAAGCGGTGATCTTGGCTGGATCCATTTTATCGAGATGGCCGCGCACACCTGCATATATAACTACAATTTGATCTTCAATCGCCATTGGCACTGAACAAACACGATAAAAAAAAAATAAACGAATAGATTTTAAAAATACAATAGCAATCTTTAAAAATGACAGTAAATACAAGACGAAATTCATTATGAGGTTAATAAACAAGCCAAAAGTTCAGCTGTGGCCGCTTACCGTATTGTCCTTGCTTCAATAACTCAGTAAGGCGAACACCGCGATTAAGGAGAGCCTGCGTGGCAGCATCCAAGTCTGAGCCAAACTGCGCAAATGCAGCAACCTCACGATATTGCGCCAACTCCAGTTTCATACGGCCAGCCACTTGTTTCATTCCTTTAGTCTGTGCAGCTGATCCAACACGGCTGACCGACAGACCAACATTAATAGCTGGACGGATTCCTTTGTAGAACAATTCAGTCTCCAAGAAAATTTGACCATCAGTGATAGAAATAACGTTGGTGGGAATATACGCAGACACATCACCAGCTTGGGTCTCAATTACCGGTAGTGCAGTTAGTGAGCCACCGCCATAAGCATCATTCATTTTAGCAGCTCGCTCCAGAAGACGAGAATGAAGGTAGAAAACATCACCAGGATAAGCTTCGCGACCTGGAGGACGTCGCAATAATAGTGACATTTGACGGTATGCAACCGCCTGCTTCGACAAATCATCATAAATAATAAGAGCATGCTTTCCGTTATCACGGAAATATTCTCCCATTGCACAACCAGAATAAGGAGCCAAGTATTGTAGTGGAGCGGCATCAGATGCAGTCGCGGACACGATAATAGTGTATTTCATAGCATCAGCATTAGTGAGACGACGTACCAGCTGTGCAACAGTTGATCGCTTCTGTCCAATAGCCACATAGATACAATATAATTTCTTTTTTTCATCAGCACCATCATTAAATCGTTTTTGATTGATAATTGTGTCAATTGCTATAGCAGTTTTACCAGTCTAAAAATAAAATACAAAACTAGTACCTGACGATCACCGATGATCAGTTCACGCTGGCCACGCCCAATTGGAACCAAACTATCCACAGCCTTTAGCCCAGTCTGCATAGGTTCCTTAACTGAAGTTCGTGGAATGATTCCTGGCGCTTTTAAACCAACTCGTTGACGGGACTTGGCATTTATTGGCCCAGCCCCATCAATCGGATTACCCAGCGCGTCCACAACACGACCAAGAAGCTCAACGCCTACAGGTACATCCACAATTGCACCCGCGCGTTTCACAATATCGCCTTCTTTGATAAGTTTGTCGTTACCGAAAACGACAACACCAACATTATCCGCTTCTAAATTCAGTGCCATACCCTTTAAGCCTGATGAAAACTCCACCATCTCCTCAGCTTGCACATTATTAAGTCCATACACACGAGCAATACCATCACCAATACTCAAAACACGACCAGTTTCAGCGATATTTGCCTCTAAAACCTGACCCAAAATACGTTCCTCTAATATGCTTGAAACCTCACGAGGAGCAGCAAATACATTACCAGTCGTGGACAAAGGCCTGGATAAGTACTTGATAGGAAGCTAAAACTAAAGAATAAAGGCACCTACTGTATTCTGAAGTTTCGCACTACGGCGTAATGCCAATGCAGCCGCACGAATACCTGACATCTGAGAAGCTGATAGGCCGAAACCAGTAACGAAACTAAAGAAGCACAGACCAAAACTCGCTCTGTCAAAAGGATAATTTACAAACAAAGACAGTCACACCAAATACAAAACATTACAGTGTATATATTTCTAATAAATTGCATTAAATTGAATGCCGTTACTAGAGGCTTAATTTCTACAGTCCCTGCAAAAAGTCGCATGGTTGTCGATAATAACTTGTAAACGACTGTAGAGGTTAAATTAATTATCGGACAGAAATTAACCTCTCATATAAAAATAAATCAATTTTTATTTTTGGACATTTGATGTTATCGCTGGTTTCGTAAAATAATATTGTAATTTTTGAAAAATATTGTAAAATTTTTTGAAAGTTCTTTTGTTCATATTGTCGAAGTTTTGGACTTGTCTTGTGAAAAGAAATGAGAGAGTTTTGATCTGAGTTTCTGAATTGCATAAGCGGGACACTGCGAGGTTCCATCACTGATTACTTTGTGAATAAAAATTTGTAATCTTCTCGTCATTTTGTTGTTTTTAATTATCAGCGAAAAGAACCACAAGTTTGCTTTGGGTAATTTAAGTGAATATTTGTTTCAAGGTCTTATTCTTTCCAGTTCAGTAAATTTGTGGACATCAGCGTATCCGGGTAAGCTTACTTAATTAATATAATATTTAATAATATCATGTCTGGTTTATTAAATACTGAGGATACAGAGCAGTTGGCTAGCGGACTTATGGATTGTAGCTTAAGAGATAGTTCAGAGGAACTTAAGTGTTCCAAGATAGATGATCATTCCGCATATATGGATTTTCCGGGCCTGGCATCCAAGAGACCCCTTATGGTAGTGACCTAAGGGCCTCTACAAAAAATGGCGACCGCGCCAGGATCCTTTATGCGGAAAGATATGATGTAGATGATCGTTTTAAGCGCAATTCTATGGATAGCAATGTTAAGCTCACCATGTACAGACCAGACAACCATTCTGAATGGGTCGAAGAAGCAAAATTTTATTTGAAACTAAAACGGATGACCGACCCTATAGAAAGGTTTGCCTCGGCCTGGTGGTGCTTACCTGAGCCATTAAAAAAGAATCTATTTAGACTCAGGAATTTTGTTACTGAGAACGAACCAGAAAATGCATTTGAGCTTTTAGTAGAAGAACTCCATGGACGATATCAACCCGAGAGGATTGAACGGATGACTGACTTATTACGTCAGGAAAAGATAGGAAAACTACTTCCATCTGAATTTTATGACAGACTAATTTCAAAATCCATCGGGCTTGATATATCTGAGGAAGTTATATATAGTATATTTGTAGCAGAATTGCCTGCCAGACTAAGAGCCACATTGGATGTATATGATACATTGGAACTAGAGTGGCCCAAGAAGCTCAAAGGGTTGGACAAAGTGTATCGTCAGGTAGAACCTAAGGTGTATGCAGTAACCGCAGATTCACGCATGGAGCAGCAACTCAGACATCTCTCAGAGAGGCTCCTGACCATAGAGAATGAATTAAGTACCCTCCGCAGGGATGTTGGTTGGATAAAAAGCAATAAGGAAACTTCCAACAGAAGTAGGGTAAATTCTCGGAGTCAACGTTCAAATTCCAAGCATTGGAGAGGCGAATCGCGTGAGAGTGTACAAGGACCACGTGAGTGGTGCATATCGCATCGCAAATACGCCGAGTTTGGAAAATGTCAGGAGGGGGGATGCACGTTTCAAAAGTTGGGTGGTCCCCGATGGAAAGGAAGTAGTCTTCCTGTAGCCTGGTCGAAGCTGCCGGAAAACTGAAGAAGCCCCGCTAATAGGAGCCGTAGGGGGGTTGCGCATGCAAGGCTCCAAGGTATGCATATTCGTGGCATACTAAAATCATCGAAGTTAGGTTCGGAAGCTTCGATGGAAGAGACGCGCAGTAATATAGTCCGTAAATCTGTTAGATTTCGGCTGGCAGATAATCTTAAAGAGGTTGCTGGTTATAGCAACAATAAGTTCGTTATAAATGATGAACTTAGTGGCATAAAATTTTTAATAGACACGGGTGCAGAGGTGAGCATAGTTCGATCTGATGTGGTGGAAATTGATAGCCCCACATTCGATTACCAACTATGGGCTGCTAATGGAAGTCCAATTGAGGTTAAAGGAGTTAAAAAATTGTCAGTGACATTGGGGCAGAAATCTCCATTTACGTGGAATTTTCTGGTCGCTGATATAAAGGATAACATCATTGGGATGGACTTTTTGATCCATTTTAATCTCGCTTTAGATCCCAAATCTAGGACCATTGGACAAAGCACTGGGATAGTGACTTATGCTGAGACTGGGACCTCAGTAGTTAGGTCAGTGAGACTACCCAGACCCGTCGTCGCCGATGACTTGGCGGATGTCATCGAGAAACACCTGGCGTGTTTCTGCCATTTAATGCTAAACGCAAGGGTTTAAAGACAGGCATAGAACACCAAATCGAGTTGGTGGGGCCACTACATTGTTCGCCCAAGTCTCAACCGCTAGCAAAACACAAGCAGCAGGTTGCTATTGAAGAATTTAAGCGGTTGAGAGAAGAATGAATTTGTAGGCATTCAAATTCCAACTTTGCATCTCCAATAGTGGTTGTTCCAAAACCTGAACCAGGTCAATGGAAGGTTTGTGGTAACTATCGTCTATTGAATTCGGTAACAAAAGGCGATTCGTATCCTTTACCGAACCAGAGTACTTTGCTCAGGGATATAATGGGGTATGAGGTATATACAACATTAGATCTGCAGAAGGCGTACTATCAAGTACCTATTGAGGCAGAATCTATACCGCTCACAGCAGTGCGATTCCCTGGAGGAGGATCGCATGAATTCTTATGTATGCCTTTTGGGTTGAAGAATGCAAGTCAGACATTCCAGCGTCTGACAGAGGAAGTTCTTCAAGACTGTTCATTTGCTAGAGTGTATATAGATGACATCATTATATATAGTCAATCTAGGGAGGAACACCGGGAGCATTTGGACATCATTTTGTCTAAGCTGGAACATTATGGATTGGTAGTGAAACCAGAAAAGAGTAGGATTGGTTGCTCTACCGTAAAATATCTTGGACACACCATTTCCAAGGATGGAATCAAGCCCTTGGAAGACAAGATACAAGCAATCAAGGATGTGCCAGAACCTAGAACTGTACGTCAGTTGCGTAGATTTTTGGGCCTGCTTAGCTACTATCGTCGGTTCATACCAGGTTTAGCTGGAATTTTGGGTTCGCTAACTCGACATTTAGTTCGCGAACGAAGCACAATCAAGAAGTCCTGGCCTATTAATTTTAGCCAAGACGACAAGGAAAAATTCCAGAGGGCCAAAGATCTGTTAAGCCAAATAACCACATTAGCACCTGTGGATTGGACTTAGCCGTTTGAGCTGGTCACAGATGCTTCTGATGTAGCTATAGGAGCAGTGTTACATCAACGAGAAAATGGTATAGTCAAGCCGATTGGATTCTATAGTCGGAAACTCCAAGATCGCGAGAAGCGATATGATACGCTTGGAAAGGAGTTACTAGCAGTTTATTCTGCAGTGTTGCACTTTGAGCACTACCAAGATGGACATCAGTTTATGATATTAACTGATCATAAACCGTTGTTGAGTATCCTTGGGAAAGCAAACAGGCTAAATTATTCTCGGCGGGTGAAATCACAAATAACCCGACTCGCAGAATTTGATTTTACCATTAGTCATATCTCAGGAAAAGATAATGTGGTGGCAGACACTCTCAGTAGACCAGACGTATCAGATGAAGATATGATTCGTTCAGAGTCACTCGTATGCTCTATTGTATCTTCTAATGATTTTGTCCAGCAATTGATGGAAGCACAAGGTTCTGATCCTTTAGTAGCTGTTTTGGAAAAGAATCCTGCATATACACGCAGGAAGATTGGGGATAAGTGGTTATTTTGTCAAAATCTCCAGGAGCCAACCTAGACCTTATGTACCGCTAGAATTAAGGTATAAGGTAATTCAGCAGCTACATAAATTCAGTCATCCTTCCATTAAGGCAACTATTAGGATGGTCACTGATAGATATGTATGGCCAAAGATGTCGAAAGACATAAGAGCCTGGGTAAGGACATGTGCCCGGTGTCAAACTTGTAAAGTTTGGCGTCATACCAAAACTGAAATTAAAACGATTGGTGTACCAGCGGGTCGATTCATGCATGTTCATATTGATATAGTAGAAATGCCTGAGATTTCCAGCCAAAAGTATTTACTCACGATGGTCGATCGGTTCAGTCGACAGTTTGAGGTAGCAGTCCTGAAGGACATGACAGCTCAAGAGGTCTTACTTATGTTCTTGCATAATTGGGTGTCAAGATATGATTTACCGGTAAGGGTAACTACTGATCGTTGTAGTCAGTTTATGTCTGAACTGTTTATCAGATCATTGAATACAATGGGGATAGAAGTAAGACACACATGTGCTTATAATCCCAGAACCAATAGGATGGTTGAGAGACTGCACAGGGAGCTGAAGGCTGCATTACGCTGCACCGGTGGATCCAGTTTGATACATGATTTGCCCATAGTCTTGTTGGCAATGCGAAACAGATACAGAGTTCAGTTAGGAACATCCATAGCAGAACTTGTTTATGGAGAGCCACTGAGGTTACCTGGAGATATTCTAATAGAAGATCCAAGTTGTCTCAATTGGGCCTCTAGTTCAGTAGATTGGTTTGTTGGAGCATTGAGAGATAAAATGAGTCGTTTAGCTTCAACCAAAACTAGAAGTCCAAAGTCCAAAAGCTATGTATCTTCCGATTTAAAGCTGGCATCGCATGTATACATAACTAACGAAAACAGACAGAATTGTCTGACTCCATTCTATAAGAGGCCATATAAAGTCAATCATATGACTGAGAAAAATGCATTTATAGAAGTAAATGGCACTATAGAATGTGTAACACTGGATCGCTGTATTCCACAGTTTATTTGGACGGAGGAGGAGACTGAGGAACAGTATTCACCGAAGTATCCAGAAGTTGAGGCGAGATGTGACTCAGAAATTGGTGAGAAAAGTGAAGTGTCGAATAAATATGGTAAAGAAGTAAAGATTAAAACCAAGACAACTGAGAATCAAGAACAATGCAATATGAATATGAAATCTGGTGAAGTACCAGCACAACTTGTTGAAACTAGGTCTGGAAGAGTCATCAAGAAACCGAAGAATGAAGACTACATCATGTATGGTTAATCATCTTAAACATGAGGGAGTATGTAGAGGTTAAATTAATTATCAGACAGAAATTAACCTCTCATATAAAAATAAATCAATTTTTATTTTTGGACATTTGATGTTATCGCTGGTTTCGTAAAACAATATTGTAATTTTTGAAAAATATTGTAAATTTTTTTGGAAGTTCTTTTGTTCATATTGTCGAAGTTTTGGACTTGTCTTGTGGAAGAAAATGAGAGTTTTGATCTGAGTTTCTGAATTGCATAAGCGGGACACTGCGTGGTTCCATCACCGATACTTTGTGAATAAAAATTTGTAATCTTCTCGTCATTTTGTTGTTTTTAATTATCAGCACAGAGGACCACAAATTTGCTTTGGGTATTTTAAGTTAATACTTGTTTTAAGGTCTCAATCATTCCAGTTCAGTAATTTGTGGACATCAGCGTATCCGGGTAAGCTTACTTAATTAATATATTATATAAATTACAAGTAATTTAATAATATCATGTCCGGTTTATTAAATACTGAGGATACAGAGCAGTTGGCTAGCGAACTAAAGGATTGTAGCTTAAGAGATAGTTCAGAGGAACTTAAGTGTTCCAAGATAGATGATCATTCCGCATATATGGATTTTCCGGGCCTGGCATCCAAGAGACCCCCTTATGGTAGTGACCAAAGGGCCTCTACACGCCCCGGATTCAAGTAAATGCCGTACGACGTTACAAACTCGGTTAAGGTGCTCTGAAATATAGATATTGTTATGATAGGGGGCCCTTAACAGGGCCTGGTCGTGCGTTCTCCTGAATTATTCAGAGTGTGAAGATGTCCTAGAGCCTTGGGTGGACTCTGGCTGTTGTTCCTTCTGTTGTCGAGTTGTAATCACGATGTGGAAAACTTCGTTCAGGTTCTGCAATGAATTGGCTCGTCTCGCTGGTTGTACCGCAACAAGATGAGTCACGGATGTAGCCAATTGTTGGTGAAACAAATCAAATCACCAGCGTAGGTATTGACAGCCGACAGAACGCACACGCGTAACGCAAAGCAGAATGCAAATGCGACAACTGACTTGCATGGTAAATTGCCGTGCTTAAATAGCATGCCATAGTAATATATGTCTACTTGCACACTATTGGTTAAACGGCAAGTTTCGCTTTTTTCTCATTGGTGCAACGTAAATAAAATTGAATTTAATTTACGCAATATGTCGGCCATTAATTTGTGTCGTTACAACACTTTCCTCTCTGAAAAAAAGGAAAAAGAATTCCTCTCTGCGAGGCTAGATAAGAAATGTATGACAGAGTTCGAAAAGAGTTAAGCAAAAATATGATGAACCATAAATGCTGGGCTTAAATATGCTTGTTGGTTGCTTCAACAATGATATGATGCCAGGTAACCACTAGGAATTGCTACACAAATTGTTAGCTCTAGTGGTCGGTCATACCACGTGAGGCAAAATAGAGCAGTGTAAGTTTTGGGAGCCGCAGCGTGAAGATTTCGAGGTAAATCGCCTCTGAATTTGCCAGGTTTAAGTTAAAACCTAAGCAGGTTGGATCGTCGTCAATGTGTTTGTATACGACCAAAGGAGCTAGAGTGCTCGACGTTGTGGTCATGACATTTGTAGAGTGGTCTTTGTGCAATTGATGAAGTTGAGATATGCATTGAAAGTGGCCTGTACCATGATATGAAGCTGATCACTACTTAGTGTTGCTACACGAAAGCGTTAGCTCTAAGTAGCTGGTCATACCAAAATAGGCAGTGTGATGTCATGTGTGAGAAATACATTATAATGTAAAAATATATACATTAAAATCAAAGGTAACTGCATAAAAATATGTACACGAACATTGCCTCAGAGATGGCATAATACCAAAGAACTGTTCAAAAATGCTACACAATTGTTAGCTAAGAACAGCTGGTTATGCCACGTGAGACAAA
>JAQBSW010008614.1:0-33166 GCA_029291075.1 Eudiplozoon nipponicum
ATCACAAAAATTGCATGTACTCCACAGATGGATATATATTTTCCTTTTGAAACCAAATAATGGTGAGGAGTCGTTTATGATAGCGGCTGTTGTTCAAGGAAAAGCAAAAAATAAGATGACTGGCGGCGCTATCTACTTAGTGCCGGAGCTTGGTTCTCGCCATCAAATGACAGGTGTATTTTGCTGTCAAAGTTCATCTTCGACTGATGAAGCGTTGATTTTATATCTGTATATACTCACTGGAGCATCATATGCGAGAGACAATTATCTTTATTTGTGTGTGCATGTATGTACGTAAATAAACAATTCTCCGCCTCCACGCAGGGACAGAAAAATAAGCAAACGCGTTAAAGCAAAAGTAGTACACCCAGTTAGTTTTTTTACTGCAAACAATTTAAATAAGCTTACGTGATGCGTCTCAAAAGGATTCTGTCTCTGATTGTTTTCTTGGACGATGTCACTGGTGTTAATGTCAACCGGTATGTTATCCATGCCCAACGCAGCTCGGCGTGCAATTATCTTCGTTTTGAACTCGCATAATACAGAACAATCGACGCCAATCTCATTTAATGCAGTTAGACATACTCGGAACAGACGTTCGGCAGGCATCGGTTCACATATGGAGTTGATACCTTGACTAGCGACGCGTAAAATATGCCTTGTATTATGCATATCATGGGTTTTTGTTAAAAAGGCAGATGACTTTGTCGATGATGAGAACAACAATAGATTCTTTTCAAATGTAACATGCGCCATCCAAAGATCAGCTCGTTTGCCATTTCCAGGTAATTTCATTAGGCGAGTCCAAATCGCACGGGCTTTTTCCACATCGCCAGCGTGACAGGCCTATACCATTTTTTTAAATAAATACACCATTTTGTTATAAAACCATGAAATAATAAAGTTTTAAAATAAAAAAAACTTAACTATCACACAAGTAATACCCATTGATTTACCTTGATATTCATTCACATATTCTATGGTTTGGAACAGAATACAAGCGATACTTACCTCAAAAACAGCCCATCGTTGGAGTATTTTACTATAGGGATCGTCAGCATGCTCAAAGTCTGAATAATTTGTCAAAATGATAAAAAACATATTATAAATTACAGCTTCATATGACAATAAAGAAATTTCACTTGTTCGTACAATAACCCACATATATTACCAATTTAAAATAAGAACTAACTGTTCCATATAAGTAACGAAATAATGTATGCTGCTTCACAAAGCTTAAAAGGGGTTCGATGTGCATTTTGTTGCAACTGCTCGTGACAATCAGTAAGCATCAAACGCATGTGCCAATGGGAATACACCTTCAAGATATTCTCCCGCTCTTATTTAAACAAATTGTTACTAGCTAATCAAAGCCCGTAGAACAAGACTCTCCAGAATTACGATCGGCGAGACATAGCTAGACGTATTGGCGACGGTGGCACGAACCCATGGCCTACCAATAGGACACTGCTATCCTATCTCATATGGAGTTATTAATTCGGTACCAATTCTCAATGAGTACATATTGTAAAATGGATATTAAGGCAATGAAGGCAAGTCTGGTTATATGAAAATTAAAAGTTAGTTACTAATGACTTGTATTACTGTGGATAATAATGACGACGATGTTCCAACTACTTACTAATAACGCGTACAAATGTATATTTGGTATTCAGGACACCGGAGGAACAGAAGTGATGAAGGAAATTAAAAAGTTCATTGTCGCAATCTGAAGGATGGATTAGTTCCAAATAAGTGAAAGAGTGCCACTTTGCTTCATATCCACAGAAAGGTGGCACTAACTCCTAGCATCCACCGTGATATCAGTATTCTATCTGCTGCATCAAAGGTAATTACTTCTATTAGGATTCGTGAAAAGCGAGTGGATTTAACTGGGCCAATACATTGAGGGTTTCAACCGTGAACGAGATTCGTGGACAAAATCCATGCATTCCGTCGCACTCTTCAGTTGTGCCACCGGTAAACATAGCATGAGCATAACAGTTAAATACTGTTTGTTGCGTAGAACTAATATATATTCAAGTATGTATCAGGTGTTGCGAACCTAGTAAAAAAATAGTTCAGTTTTAAACAGAAGGATATACCAGCGATAGAAAGGACGGAATGTATAATCTCATGCACATTCGTTTTTTGCTTACTGGCGACTCATCAGTAGGAGCCGGTATTACGCCCTTTAACCATTATCATCATCATCATGTCCAGCCACACAAAAGTCAAGTGACTAATGTCTCACTGCCATATAACCATAAGGAATGAAAAAAAGTATATGTGAATTTAGACAAATTATTAGTGAGATTTACGAGAGAGAGAAGGGGGTATAGAAATAAGGAACACTTTGCTACTATGAGTAAATTTATCAGGATAATTCACAGAAATGAGGCAAATTAGTCCTTCACAACACATTATGGCCAAGTTAGCATGTGGCAAGGCGAAGGCTAACATGGCCATAATGGTGTTGTGGAGAGGTTTAGTTTGCCATTATATAATTGGGTGCGGAATGTAGGATAATAGGACGGCAAAATCTGACATAATAGCCATAGTGTTAGTATCATTTACAGACTCGGTATATATATTATACAGAGTGAGTTAGCGTTGAAGTCGCATTGTAGACTTTATATGATGTTAGCTTCACTACTGCAGGTTTACAGTCGTCTAGGAGATTGTACCGTCCTATTATCCCACATTCCTCACCCAAATATATGGTGGTTAAAGGGCGTAATACCGGCTCCTACTGATGAGTCGCCAGTAAGCACGAAACGAATGTGCATGAGATTATACTTTCCGTTTATGCTGCCTGTGGTATATCCTTCTGACCAGAAGAATAAGCACGAAACGAATGTGCATGAGATTATACTTTTCGTTCATGCTGTCTTTGGTTTATCCTTCTTGTCACAGCTGAACTAATTTGTTACTAGGTTCGCAAAACCTAATACATACTAGCATGGGCTTCGTCGGATATAATGGAATGCAATCATTATTCCGTTTCATGAAACCTCGAGTTCAGCTTTGCTGCACAGTAACACTATTTTAAATGGATAATGACGAAATTACAGCAGGCATGCCAGACACGAAGGAAACGTTTTGATTTCTGAAGGATACTTCGGTCACTGTGATTGTAGGCGTCTGCAGCAATTCAATTTCTCATAGCCACTTTGCACGATTTAAAAGATATAGTGAATCTGCGTAGTATGTAACCGTTAATGTTTGAATTATTCATAACATTGTGTGGGCTGTATAATAACACTAGGTCATCCCTTCCACGTGGGTATGGTTTGTAATAAGAATTCCCTATTCGTAAATGGCCCGAAAACGATAGTTGACGAATACCATCTACCGGACACCGGTTCCCTGTCTGCTTCAGCAGCCAAAATTTTCTCTCCATATTTGGCAAACTTCTTTTTACTCCGTCATTATCCATTTAACGCTAACTGTCACTGCGTAGAAAAAACTAACTAGAGGCTCCTTAAGGGACAAAATAATAGTACTACATTACACTTGGCAAAGTTCATACCAATATTGCCGGTATGACGGTGCAATTAACAATCAGTTATAAATGGATAGTGACTGAATGAAAAAATGTGCAGGCGTAGGGGTCATTTCGACTTCTGGAGGAAACTTTGATCATTGGTACTTCAAGCGAATACGATCTAGGCAGATAATGCTCGTCGACCTTACAGGAGGCAACCCGTTTGATAGAAGGGAAACCGAAATCGGCATTCGAACGCCCTAGAAAGGATTGCCAAGAATTATTTTTCATCCATAAATAACTATGAAAAATTTGCAATTGTGCAACAATGAAGCATTCGTCTTTAAAGGGTAAGGAATTTTCATATTATGATAATGTGTATAAATTATAACACAAAAGGCGTTAGTTGTATCTTCTTCTATATATATATATATATATATATATATATATATATATATATATATATATATATATATATATATATATATATATATATATATATATATAAACCTTGTGAAACATTTTTAAATGTTTTACTGCAATAATAATGATCATTCATCTTCAATAATCTAGACACTGAATTATCCCACTCACTCTGCGAGAAATTTTGCATAATAAAAAGGACCTTAAGTGCGAGATAAATTAAAAATCCAGTCTTCAGTAGAAGGGTTCTGCACAGATGTGACTACGAAAAACTACCAATAAATTTCAATTCCGAATGATTCAAAGCAGAAATTTGCAATATTATTAAACGATATCTCAGATGCTTCTAAGTGAAATAACTAATAGAAAAGCATATTTTAAAGAATTTCAGGGACTAACGAACAACCTACGTCTAGAATAGCAAATCAATATAAGTAAGATTATGTAGAGGCCATGCGAATACTTAACCATGATCTGCATAAATTCATGTTGGACAAAAGACAAAAATTATTCGGTTAATGTTAAGCAGCAAAAAAATTGAATTCTAAGTACTATCGAAGCTGAAACCAATCGATCAGAGAAAAATGAAGAGAACAGATCACTGCCACTGGCATAAATGAAAACAATTATGGAAACATTTATATGGAAATGAAATAATTTACCAGGCACATTACAACACAACCATTAACCACTGACAACCAAGAAATTACGCTAACACTTATCCAAATAAAGCGTGCGAGCTTGATATAACCTTCAATCCTATTATATATACAACCGTCAGAATAAACTAAACATTCATCATCATCAACATCAACATGCTCAGCCACACAAAAGCCAAAAATATATAATTAACAACAGAAATAATTATGTAGACAAATTATTAGTGAGATTAACGAAAGAAAGAGAGAAAGAGACACAGAGACAAAGAATACCTAGGTTCTGTGATTATATTTATCAAAATAACTCACAGAAATAAGGCAAACTAAGCCTCTCCACAACACCATTATTGCCAAGTAGGGCAATCTCAAACGTCGCAAAGATGCAAGCTCCGATGATTTGCTTCCGGGATTATTCAAGGATGGTGGCGATATAATTTCGGGAGCGTTAACTTAACATTTTCGTATTATTTGGAATGAGGAAACCATACCACTTGATTGGAATGAGTCGACCATCATTCCTATTTTCAAAAAAGGCAATCGTAATTCGTGCAATAACTACGTGGTATAAGCTTGACTCAAGTCGTGTCTAGGTCATTTACTTCGATTATCCTACGTCGTCTTACTGCTTCATGTAAATCACACACTACAGAAGAACAGGCGGGATTCCACTCGGGACGAGGTTGTATAGACAATATTTTTACATTAAGGAGAGTTCATGAACAGAGACATTTAATCTAACCATTACATAATAGAGAAAACCCAATTCATTCAGTAGACCTGTTTCGTCTTTGTTGGGAACTATTCAAACACTGTCTACAATTTGCCACGAACATGGCTCGAACCTGAGCATTTCGGCTTCGAAATCTGTAAATTTATCCACTGCGCCACCCTGCGGCATGCTACACACTAACTTATTGTTTGATTAGACTTTTCTTCAGGCAGAGCCTATATGGCATATCTTTAGGCATAAACCTCCATCTAGCCAACCCCAATCAGTTATTATAGAACACACACCGCGTGACTTGGATAAGTGGTATTGATTTGAACACGCTAAGAGTTATATTTTTCCTGACTCCAAATTACACGCATAAAATTTTATGGACCTTCAAGTAGCATGCAACGAAAAAAGCAATGTAGTTTCAACAAGGAATATGTCCACCAAATAAAGGTATCGCAAAAGACCGTATTTCTTCTATTTGTGGCAGATGTGTGCATGCATCAGCTGGCGACGTGGGAGTTGAAACAACTAAAAGGTAGAGCTCTTTACACAGGGAATATGTAGAGCACAAGTTTATTGTTAATAATTGTTTTGGTACGTGATGCATAGCTGCTGGACAAAGAAAATATGCTGATAAAAAATTCGCCTCGGAAGAGAAAGAAAAGCAAGCACTGCTTTTTTTAAAATGACAACATGACAGAATTTCGCGGGTCATTGAAAAAAAGTACATTAAATTCAATATATCAGCACAGAAACGGAACTTTATGATAAGCCTAGCCAACATGAATATCTGCTCAATACATAAGCTGAGAGAAGACCAGTAAATACTAATTCTTCAAAATAATGGGTAGCAAACCCAATTCTTAGAGATGAATGAGACAGTGGTAAAATCCGCCAAAGCAACAACCGAATGGTCGTCCGGAAATAAGTCTATAGGGGGTGAACTACAAAAACAAAATGAAGATTTATGTGCACTCAAAACGCATTATTTGCTAAAGTTGATTTTAACCTTATTTTAGACACAGAAAGAATTATGTGGCTAGAGGCCAAAAATCAACTGTCTCTATCTACCCAATCCCACATAGTCCTAACATTTAATTGTCTGTTCAACATCCAGTATATAGGTGCATTAGAAAGCAGTTGGTTACAAGATCCAATCAGGACTTACCGCAGAGGCTTATACAGTATGGAATCGCTCGAGACGGCGAATCCGACATATTTGAGTACATCTTGGAAGCAGAATATCACACAATGCACTATATAAAGCCAAAACAGAAAGATGAAAGTCAATTTACGAATCTTTGGTAATAAGACAATAAACTCCAAGCTTAAATACTAAAAAAAGTATCACCATCACAATATCCAGTAGAAATGGTTTAGAATTATCCTCTCATTAATCTCAAATGCAATTAAAGCCAGATCACCCACAGCAATATGTTCAATAGCACAATGTTTAACAAAAGGGGTATCAAGGAAACTAACCTCGGTCACAAGTAAGCCACGATAGACTCTTTAATAACAGCAACACTTTCAAAGGGAAATAGCAAAATATAAGTAGATAAGGCTTAACAACAAAAGACGAACAAGACAGACATTTAAATCTCCACATAATAAGAAAACTGGAATAATAATTGAATCAAATTCAATTATGAAATATAAAGAATCAACCATAAGAAATATGAAGAAAGGAAAATTATGCTTACTATCTACTTAAAAACCAACGAATATCAATATACATAGCATCAAGTAAAACTGGTATGACAGCAACAAAATCAAGTTCCATAAAACCTAGAACATGAAAATGATGAACGTTTGCATAATCGAAATATATTGGAGAAGGCGGAACCCAACAGCAAACAAAGAAAAACAAGTAAAGCAATAAAGATCACCAAAACCAGCATTCGAATATATTAAAAGGATCATCATTCAGCTCTTTTAACAGGGGAATAACCAAATGCGCACAGACCACAAGTAGGCAACTAAAACCTAATCGAAGTTAATGCAAAAGATATTATTGTACAAACTATGGCAATTTATGAAATATGAATAGTATGTTTGCGATTGTATCTTAAGTTAACTTAGTAGTTCAAATAGGACCAGAAGAATAAACCGAAGTCAACAAGAACGAAAGGTATAATATCATGCATATACGCTTGGTGCTTACCGGTGATACCTTAATAGGAACCGGTGTTACGCCACATACCAACTATCTATTTGGTCAAGAGATGTAGGACAATTAAACGGTACCATCTTCTATAAAAAATATGCATATAAACGAAGGAAGAGTTGAATTCATATGAAGTATTTGAAAATGGGACTTCCAAACTAACTAACTAAAAATATATACCGAGTCTGTATAGAATACCAGCACCATAGTTCTCGCCCTATGTAGTAAAGAATATAGGTCGGAGTAGAGAGCGTCCTTGCTGTATTCTTTGCTCTAATCGGTGGAAGCATATGCAGACAACGAAAATAAAACGTCGTTTAAAGGTTCCACTATTGATTTAAGTAGACGAATTCGAGCATGCCACACGAAGTCGGCCGTTTGCCGAAATCAAGTCAGTTAAATCAGCTAAGGTAAAAATCCACTCCCCACTGTCCGGTTTAAGAAAATTCAGTTTTACAAGGGGTTCGAGTTCAATAACTCTTAGATAAGAATGGTACACGTCGTTCTCCAATATTCGTAATATGATGCATTGTTGTTTCTGATACGAAACACATACCCTATGCATGCGGTAGAGCTTCGTGTTACGAAACTTGTTTTAACGTTTGCACATTCAATGCGCAGACATGAACTCCTAACCTGGTCTTTAATGAATGACATTTTGCAATCCGAAATTGGGCTCCGTGATTTTAGCAATATAAACCATATTCATTATATCCAAAAGAGCGATCTTGTTAGATTGCGAAAATATTGAAAGCAAAGAAAAGGATGCAGAATTGGAAATGAAGATACTTTCAATAGTCTGATTTAGCTTATCAACCCTGCACGACTTAGTTGATTTAAACTTCGCAACAGCCAAAGACGATTATATTCACTATTGTTTATGTTATTCATAGTTATATGAGCATTATAAAAGAACAGATTGCCCATTCATAGTAGGAATGACTTGTATTCAACTTTTTACTTCTTTTAGACAGTCTGCCAATCAAGTTTTATGAGCACTACCTGCCAAGGCGCCGGCAGCCAAAGTTTTATTCCAGAGCCGAAACTTTCCATGTGCATTTGGCACGCTTGATCTCATTCCTCCACTACCCATTTAATACTGTGTTGTAACTTAGTTCAATCGAACTCGAGGATTCACATTAAACGAAATTACGATTGTATCCCATCAAATTAAACCTAGTTAATGCTATCACTAATGTAAAGACTAACTAATGCTCGCCCGTCTTCAGTTTGGAAATTTAAATGCCAACAGGCCACACAAATAAATCAGATATTTACACTCGGCACATAAGAAAACGCCACAAAATAATCGAGCAATTATTAAAAAGTCATTTCTAATCAAATAACCTTCGGAGAAAAATCATTCCATAATGGAATAGACTCCCCATTAAACATAAAGATGTATGATTAAACTTACATTCTGCTATGCTTGCAACTGCTTGCTCATAGCATCCGCGGACTGCATTCAACTGATATTCTAGAAAAATTTAAATAAATTGAAACATTTAATTGCTAAGTAGAGTTTATAATTGCAGTATTCAATTGTTAGATCGCTAATTGTTGTCCCAGCCTCATTATTTAATCCCTTTCGCTATTAAATTTCTATAGTATGCGAGGCCAACGACCTTCAGCAGTAAAAATCTAGCTCGTGGCCTCCACATGGCGTTCCTGCTCATGTTCACCTCAAATAAAATAAAGACGTTCTCTGACGCCTAAAAACCCGATGCTCTACGAAGAATTGTGCTTTTTAGCCTTTCATTAATAAAAGACCACCAATATTGAGACTAAAATATTCCATAAAAGTCATCAAATCTACGACAATTTACTGCATCATTAAAGTAGGACAGGAATGAGAATGTAAACTCAAGCCCATCTAAAGAAGCTTGTGAAACCCACACAACCGAACGGCCTACACATATAAAAAGGTAGTAAACCACATTATGGTAACAATATAGATGGTTTGTATTGGCATAATAACACGAGCATACCAAGTATAAAATGGAAATCAGAAAAGAAAAGCTTGTATAAAAAACAGTAGAGCGAATTTATAAACTAATCCAGGATTAAAACATTTACTATTTGGAATTTACCAACTCTATATTTCATGATCTGACTTTATGTGGACATTTGATAATGCCATCTGCATTTTTGAGTTGATCTCTCTCCACATCACATTACTCTCATTTTGACAACTCCTTATCGACCGCTGACTAGTTAAATTTCCACTAAAAATATCCTATTTACCGGATCCTAGTTGTGCGCAACGATTTTTTACATCCTGTCAACATTTCTATTCAAGACATTGCGGAACTCGCTTTTAAGTATCTTTATAAAGTCCGCCTCTTCATACATTATGTAATCACGTGATTTAATTTAAATAGATTACCCAATCAAATTTTAAGATCTATTTTAACCAACTATGGAAACTCGTTGACAATCATCCATGTTAATTGGTTGTTTTGTCTCTACTGTAAGATGTGCAAGATCTAATCAATTAATATGTTCATACCTAAATGCAGTTCTATTATCCCCTCTTCATACCATAATTAGGCGCATGTTATCATCCATACACATGAGGTTACAGACTTAGCATTATATTTAATTCATTTCTCATGTTCATAACAGTTTAGTTTTATCCTTTATGGTTGTAAAGTTTAGTGCCGTTAAATGGTTCGAATAGTGTGGTTGGACGCTACAGATTTTATATTTTTGCCTAATTCAGTCCGATATTACCGGGATTCTACGATTCTCCTACGTTCTATCAGATTTAATCTACGTCCAATTATGATTAAATTAACTTACGCTATGCATCATTGCTGCTACTATTAAATTAAGTGGTACTCATTATCACATTTTGCCAGCCTGTCGTGCACAACACTTATTTTAAATAATATGCCTGATTGTCACGACAATAACGTGAGGCCTGGTGATCGTCTGGAATTAGCTAGTTGTATAAAAAGAAATGCTATCAGAAGTAAGAACCTTTTCCTTCTCATGTTCCTCTCAAATTTTCTAAAATTAACACGCACAAAAATATTTTTGTTGAAATGTAGAACAAAGATAAAATTTAAGCATGGAGAAACTGTGAAATAGAGAAAAAATAAATCAGTTGCATGCAGGAACTCCAATTCAAGCTCAACGCCCGAACATGCTTATTCTGTTTGCATATATATATATATATATATATATATATATATATACAATCAATCATTACCGTAAATTATTTCAATCATTGGCCAAGCCAACATATAGACGCCACATCTCAAGCACCATAGAAAAATTCCTGATATTATCGGAAATAAGCAAATGGTTTCCTTTGATGATCCTCGAGGTCTTCATTAGATACTAGATTTATTGAACTAAATATCCTTAAACTAATTTGCATAAGAAAATTTTCGCCTGTTTCTACATTTATTATAATGAGACAAAAATGGAACAAAAATAAAAAATTCTTACCTAATATGTTTTTCTCGTCATCATTTAGTAGACCCTCTGCATCGTTTCTTTTCGCTAACGCAAGTTGTATGGCCTTTCTTGTTGCTAAGTATCGACGCTGACAAAAATCGATAAATGCCTGCCAGAGCTGGACAGATTGATCAGCATTGACAATATTCCCATAACTCAATGCCGCTTCATATGCAGCTAATTAAGGGTAGAAAAGGCATTTTAATACTGTATAAAATGTTAAATTTTGTATTTACGGTTGAATAATGATGCAGCAAAACTGATCTACTTGTGAAAATTAATTTAGTATCCAAAAAATAATTTACTACGAATAATTATGCCGCTTAAAGCGTAAAAAATAATAATCATGGTAATCAAATGAACAAACCAAACATGTGTATTTTGATGTCGCAAAGTAAACGATGCATCAATTTCCAGGGTAAATTGCAACATGACACTGATTACAACTAAGACGAACAACAAATACATATGGTATAGACAAAATAATTTTCTTAATATCTTCTAAATCGTTACAACCTCATTTTTATCAACAGAAGGCTAAAGTATATGGGATATGGTAGATTAAATCAATTAATCGCCTAGGTCGATCAGGTCAACTGAGTATGAACAGGTGTTTTTCACCAGATTCGTCTTTTAAAGAAGCATTATTTTGACAGAAATCATAATCATGTTTACGTTATAAAAATAACGCGTAATTAAATTACATTAATTAATCTAAATATTAATATTGCCAGACTAAACTAAGTATTGCATAAAATTTCAAATGCAATCATTTGAGTAGACCAGTTTCGTCCTTATTAGGAACTTATTAAGTGCTTGCCAGAATTGCAGCGGCTAGGATTTGACTCAGTTTTGAACCTCATTCCTTACACCATCAACGGCGTGCATAACATGCGCTTTTCAGTTATACACCATATTAATAGCCATTTCTGACTAGACGTTATAAGACAAGCACCATTCAACCTGGGTATAATGTATTTGATAAAAGTAGGACAAGAATTGAATATATTTATGTTGTTTATACTTTAGGTCGAAAGCCATGCAGAATATGAATCATTTGAAGGAAAGGCCGATCAAAAACAAAAGTTAGCATATAACAAAAAGGTGCATGCAATGCGCAACTTCGGTGGTGTATTGGAGGAGTTGCAAGACTCCGAAGCAAATGCCCTTTGGAATACATCGCAACTGAGGAAAATCCGGCGTGTATTTGATGAGTGCCCAATGAGTAAAAAGCCAGCCTACAGAATTCCTCAAATTTGCTTTCATATGAAATGTTTGGGTTATAGTGACAGCTTTCGCATAATCAAATCACGACATTATTATTTAATTCAATATCATTTCCTTCTAGGTCATGCTGTTTGTCTTCTAATGACAGATCAGAATGTCAAATTGGAACTTTAGGTCGAAAACGATATCGATTAAAGATCCATCTGAAGAAAAGGTTGACAGAAAGCATAAAGAGGTATATAATTAAATATTATTTGTAAGCCTTGGTTTCATTACGTAGTGGATGGGTGGCAACACTCTAAAGCAAATTCCAACGTTTCAAAGTCTGAAAAGTACTTGATGAAAAGCAAAGATTTAGTTTATACTGACAGCATAAATATAAATAAGTATGTTTTCGTATAATACTGACAGACAAAAAAGACATTTTAGGACAAGTTAATGAATGTTGATAATTCAAATTTAAGCCAATGTACTTACTTTCTTTTACTAATTGAAATTTTATAACGTTCACCTTTATTAGAAATGGTTTAAAACATGAATAATACAATGTAATAAGTATTATGATTTATTACTAAACTTACATGTAACCGAATTATAAATGCTCTCAATCTCGGATAGTTTGACTGTGTTGCAATCAGTTTCGTTTACAAATAACGCAATCCTGTTCTTATCTGCCTCCAGTTCCCGAAGTGCAGTCAATCGTAGCCAGCACTCTAACGACCAATTAACATTTCGGACAGCTCTCTGCGCACATTTAATCTGTCTAGGTAAGTCTGAAGACACGTTTGCATCCTTATTATACAAAATTGGCAAAAAATATATATGCATACCGGAGTAAGTAAAGATGAAACTAGAGAAAAATAATAACTTTGCGAGTAAAAATTCAAAACTAACTTGATCAAGATGGTGGAATAAAACAAAAATAACTAAGAACGGCAAGCATAAGTGAAAACCACGAACGAATTTCTAGTATTTAAAAAAACGCACCAAGTAGTCGAGAAATCGTAACCAGATTGACTCATGCAAGCATAGCGCCGTTACGGCTCTTTCCATCAAACAGATAACCTCGGCTGGTGAGAGAGGACAGTTGTCCGTTGATGGCACAGCCGAAATATGCTCGTCGTCGGCGTTTCTCCCTTCACTGTCATGCCAAAGCTGAGGAGCTGGGCCTGAATAGGACTTCTTTTTGCTAGCTGCAACCGCCCAGTCAATATAGACCTTCCAAATGGCCAATTTATCCTGTTCTACTATTTCCGGCGAACGTTTTATCTTGTTAACAGCATGTTTCTTCAAATTCTTTTTTCTCTTAGCTGGCTTTCTTGTTTCTGTATCCATAGCATTGTCCTCTTCGTCATCTTCATCATCTGAGCTAGAACATTCACTTTCGTTCTCACTATCAGTACTCTCTACTTCGTCAGGGTCATTCTCTAAGTCCTGAAATGTCATAGCAAAGGTAATAGAGAAATAATATGCAGTTTATTATTCCTAGCAAACAACCAACGCTAGTTATTCAGCCAAAAGCAAAACCGATAAAGACACGAAAAGTATGAATTTTTGTTATTTAAAAAAAAGCTGACTGAAATAGCACGTGGAGTAAAGATGTTTTTCAAATGAATGAATGCAGGTTCGTTAACTTGTTTGGTTTTGCTTTTTAAGTGGTCGAGTAAATCTATACGTATGGTCATGTTAATTTTTATTATTATTGTATAACATAGGGTTAATGTTTGTATTAAATATTCGCTTTTCCACGCTCAGCATGAAACGCATGTTTATACCTTCCGTTCATGCTGAACTTGACTTACCATTCTGGTCCGATTAAAACTAATCTATTGCTAAGTGCACAACACCCAATACAAAATTACTTACATATTAATCTTCCGCAACAAAAAAAATACAAAAATGCTTTTGCTGTATTATTTATTTTAGTTTAACATTGTCCAATTTTGCATATTTGATAACTGTTTCTATTTTTTTCCAAGCCGATAGATTTGCCTCGCTTCGCGAAATATATGTGTTTTACCAGGTTTTCCGCCTATTTGAATTTGTTAGTCTCACTTATGTAGCCAATTTTAAATTTTTAAAAGTCTGTACAGATACGACTCAATGTTCCGGTAAAATATATGCTTGTCACCATTTAATCGTGACCAGTCGAAAAATATAGTATTGATGGAACTACAAATAGTCATACATATCACAAAAAGGAATTATTCAATACTTCATCTGCCTTCGCGCTAAATAAAAAAGATCGCGATAACTGTTGATAATTAGATGTTGAATAATAAAAATCAAGCAGATTCTTACAATTACATTTCCAATACTAGACTACCCGTTTATTGTCTTCCACATATTGATCAAATCACTAAGCCAAATGATGTATTACCAAATAAATGCAACAAGTTAGAAAAATCGCAATTTACTAATACAAAATTAAGCATTCAAGTTGGGCAACAGAAAGCTTTAATACGAACGAGGACAAATTAGAAACTGGAATCCAGGATACTACAAGTATCCTAACCAAATTTTTTTACTAAAGGCGAGAATTTCAGATATAGCTTCGATTAAAAGTGGAATGAATCTTCAATGTTGACACCGAAGTAACGCAGAACTTCATATGGTTGGCACAGATATCTATTATCGATTCGCAACGATAATGACGAACGACATTTTAAAGCTGTGTAACTTAGGGATTATACAAAACTAAAGCAAAATTTAGGCGTATTGTATACTACATCATCCTTATCATCATTATCACAAACATCACTACGACTAGCATCCTAACTTTCATCAGCATCATCATCATCCTCAACACCTCAACGAACATTTTCACCATCATCACAACCACCACAGCCATCCTAACCATCACCATCATCATAATCAATATCATCACTATCAACATCTTCACTATCTTCACAATCATCATTATCACCACTACCGCAGCTATCTTTTCCGTCATCACCATTATCATTAACATCAATACCACCAATATCTTCACTATCATCATCATCACCACCACCATAGCCATCATTTTCACCATAATTATCACTATCATCTTCACCATCATAAAATACACCTTAACCAACATCACATCCATCTTCACTATCATCATCATCATCATCGTCACTACTAACACCACCACAGCCATCTTCAATATAATCATCATTATTATCACCATCTTCAACATCATTATCATCATCATCACTACCATCATCAACATCACCACCTCCACCACAATCATCTTCATCATTTTCAGAATTATAATAACCAGCATCACTATCATCTCTATTTCCATCACCCTCACCCTCATATTAGATACCAGACATTATGTTCAAGGCAAGGAGATCCGACATTAATAAGTATCACACGGGGAAACTCCTTTTGATTTATTTTTCTAACGATGGGAGAATTACTAAATTTTCTTAAGGTATTCTTCAATGTATACAAATATATTTTTTTTAAACAATGGAGAAGAACGCAAAAAAGTACAGAAAGTTAGTCGAGTTGCGGTGTAATTTATAAATATTTGCATATAGAATTACAGTAGATAATAAAATTATTTCAAATAAGCCATTTCGTTCTAGAAATATGAAAATGGCACATCAAACAAGTTATAAAAATAAGGAAAAGTAATTTTTAAGATCAAAATATTTCCTACTGCAAGTTGAGCAAGAATTTATGCAGGCAAATAAACATAATTCACAAACGGTGTTACAGCAAAACGCAAAATTGATGTCCCAATTTCGCCTTACCCTGAAATAGTCCGTGAACTAAGTCGATTAATGATTAGATATACATGGATCTCGCATATAAGGAAACCCTATTCATCAAATACAAAAACTAGACCATCCAGACCACCGTAAAACATAAAAACTAGACCAAGTGAAAATGGAATGACATGCAACATTGCCAATAAAGCTTCATAGTGGCTATCACTGGATCAATGCATACCACGAGCTCACATTTTATAGTAAAGAATGCCATCAAAAGTGAAAACATCAGAGTAATATTTACTAAAATTTTGAAACAAGAAAGCCATCAATCGAATCGTTTTTAATCAAGAACTGTGATGACGAACAGCCCCAATACGACCAAAAATGGCGTGGATTAACTTCATATGACTGACTTACAGTGCCTTGTTCCAATCTGACGCCAACTGAGAAACTATTACACCGCTAGGAAATCGTACCGTAACCGAAAACAAAACAATTTTGTAAATACCCAAATTAAGAACAAAACTTGTATACATAATTTAACGTATCAGTCTCAGTTAAATCAACGTAATCTTGAAAACGATAAAAAAATCTCAACAACTTCGGCCAAACACTAAAGACATCACAACACATATCAACTGCCATCCTGGTGGCCAGTACAGATACTTGAATGGTTTCATTTCGAGTAATGTAAAAAAACTACTTTAAATCCAATCTAATAGACTTAAACGCTATATGGAAAACCGATGGACAAATGAGCATACATTTAGATAAAATTAGAATGAAATAACAACACTTGAATTATTTTATACAAACAGGATAGATATTCAAAGCATAATTAAGGATTTACTTCCAGCATATCCTCGAAGTAACTTAATGCATTTAGGCGGTCAATTGCGCGATTATAAGCCAGTTCCACGTCCTGGTCAATCAAATTGTCACTGTCACAATTGGTCTTCTTGGTATTCCTATCTAAATCACTAGGTACAATCGAAGCTCCAGGGCCGGCGAGAAAGACTTTGTACTCTTCCAAAATATTCTGCATATCTACAAAACAAGATTTACAAATACAGTACACAAAAAGAAAGTAAAATCTTGTTTTACCTATAAAAACGCAACTTGCAGAATCTCCGTTACACGGAACAGCAGAATTATATATATAATATAATATATATATATATATATATATATATATATATATATATATATATTTATTGTCCTAGCTTTCAAAAGCATCTTTAAGATGTGCTCTTGCACAAAATAGTCGTCGAAGCAGTGGAATGAAGCTATGCATCTGTCAAATAGAAAAGATGTTAAAAACATCCGTACAAAAGAACCAAATGTTAGACAATGGAGAAAAATTCTAACTAAACATTTTACACGTCCAAGAAATTCTTAATATGAATGAAGGGTTGCGAAATTCCAAGACCTTCAAGAAATAGCATAAATACAATTATCGCTTCTGACGTCCTAGTGAGAAACACATTAAAGATTTTTTAAATTCCAAATCATTGCTAAATATACATTAGAAGTATGCGCATTAAAAAATTGCATAAAATATATTATTCTAGACGTTATATTTTCTCTAAGTGTGTCACATTATTTATTGAATATTGGTTGTAAACGCAATATAACTTATGGCAATTTTACGGAAAGAAGCGCGTAATTGCAGTTATTGCAGTTGTGTGCACAGATAAAAAACAACTATAGCATTAAATTTACTCATCAACGGGTGCGCTAATTGGCGTCGAAACAAACGATCCACTCGACGTAGATCTACCTGAAGCTGTTTGGAAATTTTCTCAACCTAAAATTATTAAAAAACAAACAAAAATATAAATAACACAAATAATTATCGTTGTAAGCCTATCAAATAATAAAACAATTTCACTACAGTAACCTAGCGTCAACTGATTAAATAGTAATTGAATGTGTTTGTAAGTTAAATAGAAAAATATGCTCTTATGAGCAATTTTACTCGAATATAGAAAATATCAATTAGATAATTTTTTTCAAATGAACAATACAATAAAGTTGCTATGATACCTATGACGAGACAGCGCTGTGATTATAAAACGGTCTAAAAAGAAAGAAATAAAGAAAAATGGGACAATGTTGTCTTTTCCGTAGTTCCAATAGTCTTCCTTAAAGACATCAGTGACATCGCTGAATGTGAAATTATAGAGAAAACGTCAAATCAACACAAGTAAATAACTAAATTTAACCAATAAAATAGCTTATTATACCGAACTGAATTTACAAGTAAATGAAACACAAATTTATTCTGGATTCAGAGTTATTTTACGCAATTGGCGTTGAATGTACATAAAAGACAGCAAAAATGCACTTATATAGCACAGATAATGACATCGCTTTGGTAGGTAAATTCCCAATACGCTTAAAATTAACTGTGATTTAATGAGATGGGCTAGGTTTAGAATGCTCAATTTTACGCAAGTAATACCATTAACACTACTAATATTCTAATTCTCCATGTTACTTCCTCTACTAACACTATTACTACTACTATAAATACTGGTACTTATACTGATAATAACAATAAACACCATCACAACAGCCCAATATTTTGTTTTTTCACATCCACACAGCCATGCAACACATAGAGCAGTGTTGGACGTAAACGAAACCAGGATTGCCTGTTCCGAGTGATATATTAAGGATGTGATATTCTGATCCCTCTTCATGGTCCGCATGGGCTTTCGTTCCATCACTACAGTCAGAGGGTTGAGTCTCCAGTTGAGGTCAGTTATACAACCATTGGCAAATATAAGTAGCTTTCAAGACAAAAAATAAAACAAACCATTAAAAAACTTGATATCTAGCGAAATCGACATTCTTTGCTATTATCAACAGAACTGTGTTAGTCAAAACGTAGATCAGGTAATTTCGATTAATCCAATTTCACAGAATACTTTTTTCGTTTAAGGAACATTTTGCATGCTTTGCTATATTCATAGACGAAAGCTTCATGAAAACGCGATGCATTGACATAGTTAATTCGTTAAGTGTCCCAGATTTTATCAATACAAGTATTCGTTTATAGCATTAGCCTACAAATAATGAAACAGGTTCGCATAACTCGTTTTGATGTGCAAAAAATTACATTGGTGTTGCACGTACACCTTGGACCAAACACGTCATGTGACAAAATGCGACCCACCAGTACAACGCTCTTCAGTTTTAACATTTCGCTTCACAGAGTTCAATCGAAAAATACATCTCTCTACTATACTCTACTCTATAGCAAAAGCGCAAAAATATAAATAGCATTAATGAAGACAATCCACAATAAATATACAGTAATACAGGCACCCCAAATGGTCAACTATTTGAATCGGTGGAAAATACTAAGCTCAATTATATTAATATTACCAGTAATGCCAGATCCAACACCAACACAAACAATTAGATAGCATTCTTTTGAAATGCGAGCTTTAATAAAATTCATTATATAACCGAATAAACCTTGTGCTGCGGTACTAAAATGCACACATCGATGCACCTCAGCAACAATACAACCAAGGCAAAAAATACATCATACGAAAAAATGGTAGATCGATCACAAATCAGAAGATCTAACCATTTTTAGTAAAAAAAGATTAACGAGATATAATTTTTTTTCTTAAATCAGAAAATTACCACGATTAAATAAGAATTAATCATCTACATTTAGCTCAAGCCATCATTAAATATAGTAAAATACATTTTCCATATTCTAGTGTACAGGCATGTCTAGTTCGCATGTGAAGTACGACTTGGTAAAAAAAGTGGGAGAAGTAATGGGACCAAACTATAAATACACGCACATACACATACACTCATACAGACAAACAGATATATGTATATTAAATCCTATATTTGATAGGAAGTACTTCTTTAGACAGCTCAGATCCACAGTATGATATATCCAAAAATCAAGAATCCTTTAAGCTTGTGGACGTATTCCTGAAGTTTCGGGATTCCGTTTCCGAGCACATCATCATACTCACACAAATAGGCAACACAGAAGACAAAACGAAATCAAACAAGTAACCCTCCTCTTAGACAAATTACTATTTCTAACCATGTAAATTATATCAATACAATTTACTTCAAACATTTAATTAATAATAGTATTCGTTAAGCCTATATATAATGGCCAATTATTTCGAGACTACTAAACTTCACTTTACAATCTTTCTATTATATATATACCCCAGATTTTTATATTATTATGTGGATGGCAACTAAAATCAAATCGGACTAGTTGCCACCCACATAATCAAATTTATGAACAAGGCGAAACAAAAGAAAACACTCGGGAATATAACATTCGTACATGTAACAGCCAAAGATGCGAAAAGTTAGTTAACCCTCAATCCATCAATGCAAAGATCTCAGACATTACTTTGCAACACAGCGAGAAAGATCCTTACACGCAAGCGAAACACACACATAGACACATATACACATACACTTACTAATCAGCCCAAACTGGAAATAGAAGTACACCTAGTCAGACTATTTGCCACCCATGTAATCAAATTGAGACCCAGGGTGTATATAAATGAAAGATTTTAAAGTGAATTATAGTAGTCGCGTGATAAATGGCCATTATCCACTTTGTTATTAATGAGTTTTTTCCTCGTATTAAGAAATATATATGCATCAATATTTGGTTATATGCCAAGATGCTCATATAAGGTTAAAAACAAGCGTATTAGTGTTGCAATAGTTTATCAAGAGTACCGGGTAAACAATTTGAAAGTCAAAAATTAACATAGACCTTTTTGTATGTGTTTAGGTAAACCAGAAACAGATTCGTAAGTGAATCACCACCAACCTGATCATCTTGCCCACCAACTGAGGCCAGTGTTAGATCTTTCTGTGTTTGTGCAACAACGAGCGACTCAAACTCTCGGGCAACTTCCCAGAGAATGGAACCTTCAGAAACATGCAGACCCTGACGAGAAAGTGCAGATTCGTAAACATTGCGCACTCTATCAGAACCGCGAAGAATGGCGTTTCCATCGGATTGAGTTTCATCAACAGAACCGTCGTCTTGGCCCACACCACATATGGCAAACTGACAGGCTTCCAGCCAAAGTTCAACAGCTGGAGACATTAAAAATTTAAGCTAAAAACTTTAATTCCAAAATATTTAAAATGTTAAAACAAAAAGATTTATACAACATTAGTTTGACCGTGAGGTATAATGAAAGTTGTAAATTTAACGAAGAAACAAATCATGCAAACGGTTTTAATACAAATTCAATTCAAACTGAGCCGAGTAGATGACACCCACACCTCAATTGAAAAAAACGAGAAAAATAGTTGTGGTAAAATGACAAAATTAATATTTTTATCCAATAAACTATAACGAAATCAGCAACCAATAAAAGAAACATAATTAATGTTTCTTCCATAACTTATCCTACGGTACGTTTGATACAACATTACGGCGATGAAATTTTCTGATATCTGTTTTTGTCAACTATCCAAAAGTGCACCACAAAAATTGATAATTTTCTTATTAAATAACTTCGCAAAATAGACTGCAGGATATGTTACAAATTTGGAAAATACAATTCATTTTTTATAACTGAAATTAATTTTGGCGATTAATAGCATAAGCTTCTGTGATAATTACCGACTTTATATGAAATTAACTTCACTACTGCATGTTAACACATTAGTATAAGAGATTTTACCGTCCTATTTTCCCACATTCCTCACCCAACTATATAGTGGGTAAAGGGATTAATAACGGCTCCTACTGATGAGTCGCCAATAAGCACGAAACGAATGTTCACGAGATTATACTTTCCGTTATATTTGAACTAATTTTTTACTAAATGCGTAACAGTCAATACACAATTACATACATATTAGTTCTCCGTAACAAACAGTATCTAGACAATGGTTACCTTTCGTCCATAACGCGAGAACGTATCACACGTGTCGTTCGGGCTCAGTTAATAGACCTAATTACAGACTTCATGGCCAATAGAATCAGATTGTAAGTACAATTCGTACGGCAGCTTGCACAGCGTCTTAATAAATGTGCATTGAAAACTGATAAAATATTTCACAATGCCTTCGAGATTCTTTGTTTCTGTTTGGCCGGTTCTAACTACAGCGGATAGCGTCCCAAGCAGCATTAGGGTCGCTAAGAAAGAACGTTTAAGCAAGAGTCGAGTAGTCAGCTTATGATAAAGTCTGTGAACCGGTTGTATCTCTAATAACATGAAATCTTTTCGAACAGCGGCACCTTCGCGTTGAGAAGGATCACGCCGTGGTTCATAAGCATCGTAGGAAATTTACCGACAGCCACGTAGTGGTTGAAGAACTAAAATGGCTTAATGTCGCCAGTGAGTTGAACACAGAGTCGAAGCGTAAAAAATTATTTGACTCGTTCGATCAGATCCAACGTATCAGATGTAGGCTTTTAGCCAAGGATGCCATCAGTTTCTGGAGCTCAAATCATCAACTGCTGCAAAAATTTCTCCATTCGCCACATATTGCAAATTTCATGGTTATCGATAAAGTGACCCTTCGAAATTGCTGCGAGATTAATATCTATACTCCTACTTTTAATGAAATAGCAGATTTGCAGTCACATGAGGGAACGCAGTCACAGACGCCGATAAACCCCATTCTGATTTTTTTCAAACTCATTGAAATGGAAGTTCAGAAGAAGTTAGCAAACCAATTATCGCAATCTGGAATGTGGCGTCCATCCAAAAAAAGACGGAAAAGAGCCGCTGTAATGCCAATACACAAAAGACGACACTAGCATTCCTATCAACTGTTCTGTTATTTTCCTCAGAGGGATTCACTAAGAGCAAAAAAAGAAAACTAAACAAACAAATACAGAGAATCGACCGTTAATGAGATTTGCGAGTCAAATTCATGCTCTCGGTCGCAATCTTGACTTGAGCGAAGATAATCACCCATCCACAATTGTTCTATTCATAGACTACTCAGTTTCTTTAACCAATATTGATCCGGAGTTTAAGTTTTGCACAATGGTGCCCTACCTCAATTCGGAAATAATTTCATTTACCTAGGATCTATGGTGATAAAAACAGAATTTACCGAGATTTCTAGACGAATTAGCTATGCACATGTTGCTTTTGCAGAATTTTATAAACGAATGTAATCATCCGTTTATTTTATTAATCACAAAGTCCACATTGATCGATCCTGCCTATGCTTCTGAAACATCGGAAATTACATACTATTGCTGCCAGCACATGGACAGCTTTCCCAATCGATGTATTTGCTCTATTTGATTTAAATAATTGAAAGCTGAGCGGCAAGAGATATTAATCAGAAGCATAGTTTACGAGCAGAGCATTTCTATACGACCGTTCTTTGACAATCCATTTTCACTGAAGCATGTTAAGTATTGTGGATTTCGCTTTTTCGATCACTATTTTAGAATTCCATTTTTACATACTGTTCATAAGTTTACCAAAGCAACTACAGTGGTTAACTGGATCCGCAAGACGATTAGGTCAGAAAGAAATTGGCCGGCATTAATAATTCGTAATATCGATTACTTAATCACAGCGTACCGTACATTCCATAACATAGTGAAAATTGAATTGGCGAAATAATTATTCCACACTGGCATTAGCTCCTCCAGATTTCAACTAGCAGCAGCTCTAGGCCTCTGTTTATTGTGTTGCATTTTTATTATTTGAAATATGCTCTTGCATGCTTAAAAAGTTTTCTTTACTTCCATGAGGAAAACAAGCAAAATAGGTATCTAATCCATATTACCGGTTGGCTTATAAAGGAATTCATGAACCTTATTTACAAACTATCCATTTATCTATTTTAAAGTAATGGGATTAATGAGGAAATCATGCTGGCACCCTATCATTTGTTAAAACTTATTTTGGTCTTTCAATAAATATCAACGGCTAATAAAGGCGGGTTTGCTGGAATGCAATGACGCATTAAAGCCGTAAAGAAACTAGTCAGGAATTCATTCCAAATTAGTAGAAATTTGTCTATTATTTATTAAAAACGCTTTTTTTTATTGTCCTTTGGGCTGCTAGACTTTTGCAAAGGAATTGTACAATTTTTCAGAACAACGACCCTCGATTATTTGTTTGGAGTCTAAGGTGCTTATAAGCTACACTGATGTAAAACGACGTACAGGGATAACCATACGCAAACCAGCAATGGTGAACGATAGAATTCATTATTGTCAACAGAATCCAAGGCAAAGACATTTAGAAAACATGATAAACAAATGCTGGACTTTCGAAGCAGTACGAGCAAAATACGCCAAACTCACAGAAAAGTGTATAAAAGATACGAACGCCAGCATAAACATGCTGAAGAGATAACCTAACTCTAGCATTGGCATGCATACATTTACATAAAATTTGCAAGCAACATGTGACCAAAAATAACATTGTATCTAACAAGCTGGTGTTTATCTCTATCTCGCAGAATTAATGTAAGGAACTGTCGTCAATACCCACGTAATCAATCATTGTTTGATTGCTTCAAATATACAAAAGAATAAATTGTAGACTAACACAACACGTACACTAAAAGAACAGTATGTGAACAGTCATTTGAAAAAAGCAGTAATAACAAATAAGTAACCATTTATTGTGCGGGTAGTGATAACAATTATATAAATAAAGGTTCGAACCTAAGATAACTTCAATCACGTTATATATATATATATATATATATATATATATATATATCAGTATAAACCAAATATTAAATCAATTAGCAAAAAAACATTCACTAGCGAGCTTTCGTTCTTATTTGGAATTCATTAATTAATGTTCTGAATTTTGCCGCGGGCGGGGCTCAAATTTTTAGTTATATACTAATTGATTATTTTGGTTAACTTCTTCTTTAGATGGGACCTGTGACAAATCATTTGACTTAAAATGCCGCCGAAACTGAATTTTAAATCTAATCGGAATTAAACGAAAACAATACGCGTAGTCCAAAATAAATTGGGACATTGTATTCGAGAGTTATTATATAGAGAAGAGACAATAATACGTTTAATATGATGCTTAAAGTTGAAAACGAATAAAAATGCAAATAAAAGAAGTATTTTTGATAAAAATAGACAAAATAACATACATTCATAATCATCAGTCGCTCGCTCAAAAAGTGCTGCTATTTCCGATCTTTTCAATTTGTTTTCCTTAAGATTCATTTCAGCTCGAATCCAGGTGAGCCACAATTCTAAAAAAAATAGTTATAACAAATGAAGCAATAAAACAATTTATGAAGAATATTAAATATGATAATGCAAACATACCTGGAGTTAAGGGGAAAACGCTACTCATCTTCTCACACAAAGAGCGCATTTTTTCGATATTCTGTGCTCTGGCACAAAGCGTGATCAATTTTACGTACAAGTCATAATCGGTTGGGTGTGCTTCCAACTAAAACAATTATAATGTAAAAATAAACCAAATATTATACTCATAAATAAATAAATGAATGAAATACAGAAATGATTAATTCGTTCAGCTCATACTCTATGGTCATATTTAAAGACTGATATAAATATGCTCCCACAACGAAAACAAATCAAGTTTAAACATCCCGTTTAGATTGGTTAATTTATGCTTATACATGGAATCACTGGAATAACACAAATTATATTCATATATATGATGGGATAGTGTTTATACCAAAATTGCAACTTTGATTTTAATAATTCACCCCGGAAAATTAGAAGAAGGATGTCGAAAATTCTATGTGAAACAAGATGGCAGAATCGGTAAAAAATTGTGTTCGCGAAATAGAATGTAAAGACAAGAATAAAATATCTCTAAACAATAGTCTTGCTACAAACAAGACGAGCAAACAGAAAATAGTGTTTTGTACATACAAGAATAACCATGCTATATATATGCATTGTGGTCTCCGATTAGTCCATCGTTTTCTACCATAGGATAGAGCCACATATAATATTGGGCCTATATTTTTTCCACCTCTATTACTGTTGCGCCAGTTCGTCAATATAGAGTTATGGATCCCATCTTGCTATAAAGCTGACTTGGCCAAAATGGTGTTGCGAAGAGGTACAGCTTGCCTCAATTGTGCGCGTTATCTAGGTAAATACACTCATATTAATTAGAACCTCTCTCTAAAAAATTACTCTTTCAATAATTTATTTGCCAAAATTCTTATTTTTGTCTTTATTATCGCTTATATTTTTTTAAATTTGTTGTTATTTTCCTTATTGTTATATCGCAGTGAAACTAGTTACTAATAAATTTGTATTGCTGTGCATTATGATGATGATCATTAACAGAGACATGCTTATCAGTTGATCTACTTCATTGAGCGATAAATTTCACTTTTACTTCAATAAAGAATTTTAGTTTTTTCGATATTCACGTAAATGTCCTTTTGATTATCATGCCAGAAAACATAGCTAACCAAGCGGATGAAAATTTTTTTACATATAGTTCAGAAAACACTTGTCTCTGTTTAAACAGTCATCATCATCATGTCCAGCCACACAAAAGTCAAGTGACTAATGTTTCACTGCCATATAACCATAAGGAGTGAAAAAATGTATAAAAGTGAATTTAGACAAATTATTATTGAGATTTACGAGAGAGAGGGGTAGAGAGTGAAGGAATACCTTGCTACTATGAGTAAATTTATCAGGATAACTCACAGAAATGAGGCAAACTAAACCCTCCATAGCACCATTATGGCCAGGAGTTAGCATTCGGGCGAGGCGACATCAGCATGAAAAGTTACGGTGATTCTACTAGGCTTATCTGCACCTTAAAGATCGCCACACTGAGCTCGATTCATTGTTCACCATATCAACTAATGTCAATGCGCGAGGACTTCACATCCCGTGCAGACGAGTGGGTCCTATACTCCAATTTGGATGTGAGTGACTTTAATCGTTTCTGCCATGTCAAGAATCTTACCCCGCCACCTTGTTTCTTACGCCAATTTGGGCTGAATGAGAGAACAGGGCTCTATTGGGCAATCGAGGGGCATAGCAAAACGTGACCGAGCCAACGAAGTTGATGGAGCCTTATTTGTTTTTCTAACGACGAGCACTTATTTTCAGATCCAAAAATACGTCTACGGATATCAACGTTAGTTATTCGTTGTTGGTAACCAACATGTGTTATACTTCTCAAAATACGATGATCGAATGCCTGTAAGCGTCTCAGATCATCAACTCTAAGAGGCCAAGTTTCACTAACGTATAGTAAGACTGCGCGTACAGATGCATTGTAAACACGATATTTAAGGCAAAGTGAAATATTGGCGTTTCTCCATAAATGACGAAGATTCGAAAAAGCTACTCTAGCTTTCGCGATCCGTATTTTCAACTCGTCGGACATATTGCCTACGTTATTGATAGAGCTCCCAAGATATGTAAACCTGTCGACTATGTCAAGATCTTCATTCTGAAGTCGCAACGTTGGAGTGAGTGGTGGGTGATCCTGTAACAGTATCTTACATTTACAGGGTGCGAATTTCATACCGAAAGACGGAACAACGTTTGATAATCTATTTAAGGTGGTCTGGGCAGCATGCTGATTGTCGAATAATAGTACGATATCGTCCGCATAGTCAAGATCGACTAGTTTATCTCCCGGGAGAACTTCAACTACAGCGTCCTGAATGTGTGGGAGAGTGTTGTTCATAATAGCATCGATTACAAAAATGAACAAAAATGGGGAAAGTGGACAACATTGACGAACACCACTGCTGGTTTTAAAGTTATGCGTTAATTCGTTGTAGACCTTAACGCGACCAGAAGTATTTGTGTAGAGAGCTCGTATATTATTAACAAATTTTGTGGGCACACCGATTTTCGACAAGATATGGAATAAAACATTGCGATCCACCGAATCAAATGCACCCTTGAAGTCTAGAAAAACGACTATTTAATTTAAAAAATTGTACAACCAGTAATATTAAATAACTTCAGTTTAATATCTGTTTGTGTTTAAAAAATAGAACCAATTAATACTGCTCGTAATGCTATCTCGTAGGCTATTTAATTGTTATTATTACACCTAATATTATTGAAATATTTAATAAATAATTTATTAGCAAAAAAAATATTTCTCTACAATTTAGCACATAAATAGTGATAATTAGTGATTCGTTTTTTTTTAAATTGCCACTACTTGATCATTAACAAGCATAAAAACATTATGTACCAATATTTTTCTAAATATTAAACATCATTTCTAATAAATATTCTTAGTTAAGAAACTTGCATTGTGATTAAAATTGCATCTACTACTCCTTCTTTGTACTTTAGATAGCTTCTTATGCCGTGCATTAGTAGATATCTGATCATTCTTCTACGATTAAATACTGAGATATACCGACAAACATGCACAAACACATACGAACGTAAACGAAAATCTACATCCCTCCAGATTATAAGTCATAGTCACATCATTAGAAGTAGTAATTCCGATCTTCACCTCTAAAAGGTCGAGGAATCACTTCAGTATTTCATGATCTGCGTTTCAAAATCTGGGAGCGCCTGTATTCTCTTGGAAGAATGACGACTGATAATACATTGATTCTAAGCGTATAAATCGAAAAGGTCTGTTTCTAACCAATTAGCAACATTAAGCTAGTTTTGCCTTTCGTTTAACACGTGGCTAGTAACAAATCGCTCTGCAAATATGAAAATTCATATAGATATTAATTCCGCAGCAGACGCCATACGTTTTAACGCTTTGGTGTTAGAAGAGGCAGAAAAACGTTCTCGATATTTTATCATGGAGAGAAAAGCAGAGGATCTTGAAGCTTTTGTTCATAACGGAAAACTTAAGTTCATCTCTCCTAACACCAAAGCTCTAAAACATGCGGCATATATTGCTTAACTACGTTAAGATAGCATAAAATTATCATGTTTAATATTGTCCTGTCTCTCGTGAATACCTGTTAAGTTCTCGGTTATTCACATACCAGTGTTTAAGACCAGTTTTGTGCTCATCTATGGACTTTAATAATGTGCATGGAGTCATACATGCATAAGATCGTAAATACTATAAGGAATTTTATATAATCATAAAGGGCGCCAATTCTTTCCATCTAGTTTGTTGGTAGACTTTTTGACAGAGCAAAAAATAAGCTAATCTTTACACAACTACTGAAGTAAGAACCGATCACATAAAAACTATCCAGTCGAGCAACATCAAAACTACCATTAATCACACGTATTGACGCATTTCGGCCTATCACGATCATCATCAGACAAAAAGAGAGAAAACTGACTAGCAAGGATCAAACCGCAATACATATGTATGGAAAGCAAAATTAAATATGCGAATCCCACCGGTTATAGTCTCACATGCGTTGTACTTGATTTGTGAAATATCGACTTCATACGCAGTCAAGGCGTACATTTCTGTAGCTTTCTCCACATATATAAATAGGTAATATAATAAAACAATCAATGATTGCGCGGGTGGTGATGGAAATTATTTAAATCAAGTTTTCGAGCATGACGTTAGCACCAATCCCATTGCATATAACCAATCGAACAACTAACATCAGTTACACGTACTGACCCGTTTCGACATTCCATGATCTTTATCAGAGCACAACGGCAAACTGACTAGTGAGGATCAAATCAAAATGCATACTTAAACGAAAATCGGTAGTTTTGCTGTTGTTCGACTGGTTAAATACAATGAGATTGATGCTTATTTCAAAAAAGCTAACACTTGAACAGAATAAAATTGAATAAAACTCTGCATTGATCAACTTTCTGGTTATCGGAACAAAGGGGCGAGCTCCAGAGTCATTGACAGCACCAATGAAGTCAACTCGATACGATGTGAGAATAAATGCCTTGCAAACGATCGCCATGAACAGTTATTATCGCAATCTCAAGAGTGTGCTGAACGCGCTGCGCATCTAGTCATCAACGAAGTAGTCTACCTGTGACGACTAATGGAAACGGTCGGTTTGGTTTCTACAGAGAATTCCGAACGTCCCTTCTTCTTGAAGTCTATAGAGTATTATTCTATCGTTTTGACAAGACCGAATACGGAGTTTACACTAAACTCCGTATTCGGTCTTGTCAAAACGATAGAATAATACTCTATAGACTTTCAATAGTTTGTTAATCTCTCTGTCTATAACCGATTGCAAGCTGGATGGAGTTAGGTGAACTGGGGGGCATGTGAGGATTACTGCAATATTGAATTCAAAATTTGTTGATCTTTCTATGTGTCCGGAACAGCAATTAAAATATAGATATCAGTGATAGGCGTGTTTATCAATACATTAAGTGTACTTATAGTTATTCAATAAATGTCACTTTAGTAAAATACACATGTTTATAGGTAGTTGTGTGCGCAGAGGGGGACAGGGTTAAGTTTTTGTATACATTTGAGTATTAGAGACTAGGTATGAAGACCGGATATTAGGAAGACAATTAAAAGTAATTTTAGAATTAAAATAGATATAAATATATCTGTCTTGAATGAGAATACCACATTTGTCACAAGTTGTGTTTTACTCCTGTGCGTATTGTGTCAACCATGAAGATGAGACTGGAAATGAAGTCTCGAAAATTTGGTCAAAGAACAAAGGAAAATCGTGATCCAACGTCATTTTCAGACAATCAGCTAATTGAAGGCTTAAAGAAGAAGGGACAAGTGAGATCCCATCAATTGAGGCCAAAAATTACATCATCTGAATATGAAGGAAGTTCAAGATTTTACTGACCTATGAGTGCTATCAATTGTCCCGCACAAGAAAAATGCGGTCAAATCCACAACAAGAAGAACAGCACTGAGAAAATACATACATCTTTTAAAATTCCGAACGTATCAGTTTTGCTACAGCCACTTTTGACAGCTGAGAAATAAGAGGTAATCGGCTTTAACTAACAGCGCCTAGACAGCTTTGTAAATCAATGTATTTGTTCAATATGAGTTAGCTCTTTATCAGCTGAGCGTTAGGAGGCATTAACAAGCAGAATTTACGAGCCGATGAATTCTATACGGTCACGACACTATATTCCATCACTGCCTAATACAGTTGAAAAAAGCTGATTGATTTAGACATTCTTCTTGCCTCGTTATCAAAGTAAAGCCTGTGAATGGTTGTAAACTATGATAAATGGTAGTCCATTAATTTTGTGGTCCAACATTATAATGCGCGATATCAACCACTTGATCAAATCGCGCAGAACCCTTTTGAACCGAAAAAAATGAAAAGGCATCCATCTGTTGAAAAACTAGCGGCTAAGAAGTTTCAGTTGTGAAGTACTCTGCCTTCTTTACATAGGCTTTTCTGGAACACACAGTGTGGAAAATCTATGACTTCGTTTAGTTAGCTATTGTTTAAGAATTTCTGAATATATTTCAGTTTAATTATGTTGAAAAATTCTTCGTTGTGATGTTATGATAATAAGCAATGGTAGAATTGGATTAGAACGCGTAACTGACGGTAAGTTAACGGCAATGCAATTGTTAAGAAACATGTATTCGTAGATGCTTCAAATATGAAAATGTTTAAAAACAATGATCATTTCAACATAATTAATAATTATCTTTGCAGAAAACTTTCACTAAATAAAAATGCTAGAGTAACTTGCTAAATAGTGTTAGTATTTTGGAGTATGATAATAAGATTTTATGAACACTCCACGAGGTGAAGATCCACAAAGTTATTCCTGATAGCCTTAAATGGCTCTATGTTATCCCGGTAGCCGCTATGAAAGCCATAAATTACAATAAGCCACAACGTCAGTTCAAATAGTTTAGGATAAACGATGGATTTTTTTATTGCGATAAACTGACCTTATTTATTTAAGCATGTTTCAGAAGACCTTCCATCCCCATATTACTCTTAGAACGGCTAGTCGTTGATTTCCCCATTAAGAACAGCATGAGCTCAAGTTCGACTAATAATTATTGCCAATCTATCCCCATCATCCCGACATAAGCCAAAATCTTTAAAAGATTGCTTTCGACGAGTTCTAGTTATAGTTCACATTCAGAGTTAGTTCAAATATTAATAAATTAAACATGATGTACATTGAAAAAAGTTAATTCACATAGGAACAACATACAAATTAGGCGAAGTGAAATTGATACACTTCATGTTTATTGTGCCAGCACTAAAAGACCAGAGTACAGGTTTATGTGGAAACAGAAAGTGTTCCGAATATGTTTTTCTTCTTTGGGGTGAAATTTGGTCAATCTCAAATGGCATGGAACCAATGTCCTTTAAAGTTGATTTTCCGCGACCTGTGAATCTTATCTAACAGTGAAATCACAATTTGAATGACGACATGAGAAATTCACTATTATTAAAGAAATACGTACATGCCCAAGGGATTGAAATACTCATTTTTCTAGGCTACATTACGAAATAGCTAGTTGTCGGAAACTTCTACTGAGAAGCCAATATGTATGAAGCATGTGCATCAATGAGATTTCATCTTTCTATTGAAGCTGAATTTTTACTACAATCTTGATAATTGATGAATAAAAATTGTCACTAGATTTTTAATACCCAATGCATGAATGCACATATTCCAGTTCATACAATGCAGAATATATAGTTTATTTAATTTTATAATCACGAACATGAAATTAATGGGATCTGTAGCGGCAACAGTATAGGGCTCTTTCTCTACATGCCTCGTGTCCTTAATAACCGTTCTTATCTCATCCTTAAAGGCAGGAATGAGTTAAAACTTTCATTGTTATATCCCAGTCTTTGTACTTAGTCCTTCTCTGGACGATAGAAAGTCCCTGACTTAAATTTTCCAGATTCAACCAACATAACTGATCAACGATCGTAAAAATTTGCAAATACTTTCCCGAGAGCTCCTACGATAAGTTTTGATATTACAATTTGGCATATCTTATTCAAACCAGAACAGACACATAACAAGGTAAACGCCAACTAGTTCAAGCTATTCAAATACGCATCTTACTTTACTTTACTTTACTGCGGCTGACTCCTTTTGGAGGATAAGCCGGCTCCATTGTCATGGAGTTTCTTGGGAATTTGGTACAAGTGGTGTCCCCTCACCACTCGGCTTTTTGATCGAGGACGCACCTCTAGCCTTTGCACATCCAAGCGCAGTCTGCAAGGCAGCAGTAAGTTGCATGGTTGCCGGTGGCTGTTGATAGCTCATTCGCCATTCGGAAGTACGGGGCACTGTCCAGGAGTCCATGTAATCCTGTGGCTGTTGAACCCTTTTGTGGCGGGGAACACACGCCGAGTCATGGTGCCGTCGTCGGGCTCATGTGGTATTTTATAGGAGATCCGATTGCCGGT